>WEIV01023057.1:92369-152654 GCA_013390005.1 Calyptomena viridis
CCCCCTCCTTCCCCCCCCTCCGCCTTTCCCGATCGGCGGAAAAATGTCGGTCTGCCTGGCGGAGCTGCGCGGGGAGCGGCGGCGGGGAGAGCTGTGCAGAAGGTGCAGTTTGAATTATGCTTCTTCCCCCTCCGGCAGCTCTGTGGTGGCCAAATGCAGTTCTCGCTGCTGGCCATGTAAATATCCGAGGCTGCTGCTGCCCCAGTGGCTTTAAATGCATCGCGGTTTTTTTCCCCTTCCAAAAAAAAACCCACCACCAACAAAAAAACAAACCCCGTCCCCCTCCCTGCGCCAGCCCTTTAAATGCACAGAGCAAGTGTACATTTCTATCTGAAATCAACCCAAGTGTTACTGGCAATGTATTTTGTCGGAGAGAGGGGGAGAGGGGGGATCTGGCGTTTGGACCCAATAAAATGCTCTGCTCCAGTGTAAATATTTACAGGGTATTAGTGACTTTTTAAAAAACATTTTCAGTGAGGTCTGTTATTTACAATGTGTCATAAGTTATTAATGTTCATTGCCTAAGTACCCTGCTAAATCTGTCTCATGCCTTAGAACAAAGTCGACAATTGGCATATTGTTTAAAGTATGAAAAAAATGCGAGTGGGTTTAAAAATTGGAAATATCTCTATTTTCAGAAGTGTAAATATTGGTTTGTAGCTGTCAAACTGCAGCCATTGGGAATGAGACAAAGAAGTATATTTTGATTAATTTCTCACTAAAACCGAATTGACACGTATTCAAATTGTTCCCTGGAACTTAGAGAATGGCAAGAGAGAGTCCTGCCCATTGTATGAACTCTGCCTCTTTTCTTCCCCAAAAAAGTTCCCCCTAATGTCCGGGCATAGACAGAGGTCAGTGGAACTTGGGGAGTGACAGGAGAGAGTACTTCCTGTTGTATTAACTCTGCCTCTTTTCTTTTCCTTCCCCGAAAAAGTTCCCCACGATGTCCAGTGATAGGCAGAGGTCAGACGATGAAAGTCCAAGTACCAGCAGTGGTAGTTCAGATGCCGATCAGAGGGATCCGCCTGCACCTGAACCTGAAGAGCAAGAAGAACGAAAACCCTCTGCCACCCAGCAGAAGAAGAATACCAAACTCTCCAGCAAAACTACTGCTAAGCTATCTACTAGTGCAAAAAGGTAAAGGGGAGAGTGAAACACTGCAGTATTTTTGCACAGTATGTGGTGTCACAGTACTTGCATTGCACTTTTCAGGGCTGAGGAGTTCTTCTTGTAAAGCTATGTGGAAGGGAGTGAGTATCAGCTTTGGTAGTACAGAAGCCTGCCAAGCAGTGTCTTCATTAATCCAAGCTTTGTTGGGGTAACAATTACACAGACTCGTCCTGTGTCTTGAAGAGTTGTTACAGAACTTGGTAACTTGCAGGCTGGCTGGGAAGGGGGCACCGAAATACATTTTGTATTTGCAAAAATGCGAGAGAAAGCATCAGCTTTGACTGTCTTGTTCTGAGTTAGGTTTCCATGCCTGATTGGTATAGGGTGGAGTCCTCCTGGTATATTTTATTATGCTCTGTAGACTGATGACAGGCAATGCTCTCTAATTAAAGAAGTCGCAGAACCCCAGTGGCGTCTGTGGGCCTCATGACTAACTTTTCATGTTGGTGCACCGGGGCCTTAGACACCTTGAAGGAATGGGTTCATTCTGCTGCTCTTTCAGGAGAAACTTAGGTGAGTTTTATCCCTTAGGATCTGTGGATTTAAACCATGAGTTTCTACAGGTAGCCTCTACCATTAACTGTGAATATCTTGAGAGACCTTGTTTAGTTACATTAGTTGCACTTTTATTTGCATGTAAGGTTACTGGCAGTCTGGCTCTCAAGAAGTGTACTCTGGTAATTTTCTGTAAGATCAGCTGTGTGAAACGTGCAAACTTTAAATCCCTTGATTCCAATGATCTTTGGAAATGAAACAACTTTTCAGTCCTTTCCCCAGAGCTGCTTTTCTTTACAAATACTTATAAGTATCCTGTAGCAAGAAATGTTGTAAAATAGCTGTAGTAGCTTCAAATTTTGCTTATTCAGTGTGAATGCTGTAGTTCTAACTTTTAGAACACTTCAGTAATTTTGTATTAAATTTAGTAAATTTAGTAATTTAGTAAATTAAATTTAGTAAATACTTTTTGAAATGTGTCAAAATTGTTGCAGAGGATGACTGGGTGGCTTTAATGACTTTTGAACTTATTAAATAAACCCTTTGAAACAGGACTGGCTAAAGAAAAAAAAGTTGTGGAACTACTGGGTAGGCTTTGTAATTTATTGTTACTTACCTTTATTTGAAAAGCCTGAAATGGAGGCTTTTGATGCTGAGTTTTCCTATCTTGCCTTTATTTTACTTAATTGTTGTGAGTGTAATTCCATTAGGCTTGCTGAACTTTTTGGTACTAGTGCAAGGACATCCAGAGCAGTTTCTGTTAGCTCATACTTTAACACCTGCTATTTGCATGAAATTCACAGCATTGCTCATATGGGTCCTTTTGTGAAGAAAAGTCTTACTTGATATTTTTAAGAGGAGTTTAACATGTCTTTTGAAATTGCACCTCTTATGTACCTGATTAAACTGTTAGATTGACAAGAACTTTCTGATATTAATTTTCCAGATCTTAACTCCTTAGGAATGGTTGTAATAGACTAAAGCTAAGCACAGATTATATCAAGTTATTGTATCATTCTATATCATGTAAATACAGCTACGCTGTAAGGCTGGAGGAGGAAAGGCAATAGAAGATAGGGAGACAAGCAAAGTTGATCCAGAGAGATTATTCCAGTAACAGAGACAGCCTGGCAGATCTGCAAATCCACTTTTTAAACACACTGCAAAGTAGATTGTAAAATATCGTGAAAAGAGTGTGTGTGCTGCCAGCGCGGTTCACTGGAGCCCCAGTCGCAGGTCTGTAGCGCTGGTTGGAAGTCATTGTTAAATCTGCCCGTGCAGGCTCCCCCCCCCCGCCTCATTTGCATATTAGCTTGGAAAGAAAATCTCTGTGGTAAAAAGTGCTTGGATGTGAAAAAGAGTTACTTTTCTGATAACTTGTGGGACATTTCTACCCAACTCAGTTGTAAGTGTTCTGTTTACATACAGCACGGAGCAGGAAAAAACCTGCAAAGTTTCTCAGCTGTGGGATTTGGGTTATGCCTCTGAGAACAAAGAGGAAGCAGCCATGTTAGCATTACTGAAGGCAAAGCCAATCTTGCATTTAACTGCATGGTGGTAGAGGGCAGTGTAATTCCCTGATTTATTCTATAGACTATCTCAAATGCTTTGTGTCTGTTCTCATTTCACCAACAGAATCCAGAAGGAGCTAGCTGAAATAACCCTTGATCCTCCTCCAAACTGCAGGTATGTAACAGCTTCTTAAATTGTGGACGGTGGTAGGAGATTAATGCGCTCAGGTTGACAAATGGCAAACTTACTGTTTACGAGCAGTGACTGTTACACAAAAATTGTGTACAGCAGATTGAACAAGGAAATGTCTGAAATTGAAGTTTGCTATTTTGTCTGCATGTCGGAGGTGTAGTCATTAGTGATTGATGGATACAGTAAAGTATATTCAGTTTGTTGTTCATAGCCGGTCACTGCTTTCAGGAAACAATTATATGAACTTCAAAATACTCTGGAGCTTTCAGCTTAATATCTGCATGTAGTTTGAACTGCCTTTTTGACTGCCGAGTTTATAGAGTTATAATTTTGTTCTGAAGTGAAGAACCATATGTGATTTTTATATGCTTTCTCTTAGTATGTTGCTTGACAGTTAGATAAACTGAAGTATTGCCTTTATATTTGTGTGTCTGTCAGTCAAAGTTGTAGTCTATCAATAGAGAATATTTTTAAAAAAGTTCCCGACTTGGGAGAGTTTGTTAGGTTTTAGAAAATGAAATTTTAAGCTTGGAAGATTGAGTGATTTAGTCTTAGGTAAAGTGATGGTTGGGAACTGGAGCACTTGATCTGTAGGAAAGTTAAATAGTAGCACAGTTAACTAATTTCTTTAAATCTTTTGCATGTTTTACTTTTGTTTAAAGGATGCATAAAAATTCTCATTAGCTGTGAGCATCCAGTGTTCAGATTTGCAGTAAAGCTACATTTAAATAATGTTGCTTTCATGTGGTGCATCGCATTAAGATTTCTGACTGCAAGGTATCTTAATTGCTCATGTGTAACAGTGAGCCTTGTACATGTTTTAAAAAGAAGCTGGAAATGCTTTCTGATTTTATGTTGGAATTGTTTGGCTATTGAATAGTCAAAAAGGTTTGGTGCGCATTTTGTGAATTTGATAAAATGTGAGTTGGTCTTCTGTCTCACTAATCCATGAGTGCAGGGATTAACCAGGGCAGTGGTGTAATGAATTTGTGGGAAAGATGTTTTACCCTGAGGACTGTGCTGTGTGTAGATTGCCACGGCATTCTGATGTATTTGCATGCAGGATCAGTGGTTCTTCTTCAATAAAGGAGAGCTATTTTAAGAGAGCAAATGCCTGTTGCCTTTGGATTTGGTGTTGTTTGTTCATTTGCTTGTTTGGTTTGGGATTTTTGTTTGTATTTGTGGTTTTTTGGGGGGAGGTGTGTTTAGTTTGGTTTCATTTTAAATAACTGCTTTAGATAACTTTTAATAAATTACTGGGATCTAGTTCTGTGTTGGTCATGCATTTTATACTTGGAACACAAAGGGACATGGTAGGAGAGAATGTATTTAAATGAAATAGAACACTGACACTTTGCCTTAGAGTTGCCAAAAAGATTGTAGCAGTTTCTGGTACAGCACGTTATGGCTTTTAGAAAGAGAAGCTTCCACCTTCACACTCTCCAATACCATCCGATACTTAGTTCCTTGGAAAAGCATGTTCCTCTTGTATTAACACAAGAGTATTGCAGAGCATTTTGCTTGTGAGCTGGTACAGCCAGATGCCCAGGAATGCTGTTGAGAATGATGAAAACCCCCCAATGTGTCTAAAATTATTCAAGTTTCTCTCCTACAGAGTGTAGGGGAAAATGTTATTTTTTGCCAGTGAGGAAGTCAGTGCTTCTGTTCCCGTAGGTATTTTTAAAGAGGAATTTAGGGGATTTACTCAATAGCAACTTTATGATGAGTGCATTTTTACCTTTAGCAAAATAAAAAATATTTACAAGAGAAACAGGCTTCTGTAACAGAAGATCTGTTTTTTCATGATGAACAGTTTGAACAGAATTTCAGTGCCCCAAGGATTACCATTACGTTGAAATTGACTTGTTAGAAGGAGCCTTTCTGGTATCAAGAGGTAAATGCAGCTATGTGTTATGTGCAGAACTGTTGACACTTGTAACATACTTTCTTATATAGGGTGTAGTAGCACAGATTAGGCTACAGACTGACACAGCAGGCATATGACACCTCTTCATTGCTCATCATGCAACATGCAACAAGCAGCAGAATGCTACTTAGTACATTTCTTCTAAAAGAAAAAGAATTTCTGAAAAAACCCTTACATTTAAAAGCCTGTGTAACTTGGGCATATTCACATGTGCTTTAAAAATAAAAGCCTTGTGTCATAAGCTCTCCTAAAGACAGTTTTTTGTGCACAGGTGTTTTTCCTCCACTTCTAGAGCACACCCTTATCATTTGCAGTCCACATGTTGCAAGCTTCACAAGAATACAACTGCCAGCTGATGCTGATAGTCCTTCTGCTTACTCAGTTACATAAGTAATAAAAAATTAGCAATTTTTAAAATACAATAATGTACTGTATTTTAATACATGTAAAACATAACATGTTACTTTAACAGAATACAGTACAAATACTGAAGATTATGTTGAACTCTCGGATATCACGTTAAACATTGATGTCTGCTGCCACTTCTCACCTGCCAATGCAGCTGCCTGTGGAGTCACCCCATCAGAGTGACCTGAGGCTGATTTAGCTACTTTAAAATGACACTGACTGGTTACACTGTGATTCTCATGCAAAAGAGGTGTAGGTTTCCCCCAGCAGTTAATTTTCCCACAGTCACAGCTATTGCTATAACATCTGTTTTATAAAAATGCCAAGCCCTGCTCCTGGGTGTGCTGAGCAGGCCTGGGCTGCACATGAACTTCTGTTTTAGACACTGGGATAGCAAAATGACAGGCACAGTAAAACTGACAGAATAGTTGTTTTTTGCTTGCCTGTCTCAACAGTAAAGATTGATTTCTAATTCCATTAATTGGACGGTGAATTGTTGAAAAAATCATGTTGTCATGCACCGTGCTGTTGTGTTTGTGAGCAGTGAATAAGAACTGCATTTCAGGGATACCAAATATAAAACTTAATATCTTTATGCTGATAGCTTTACTCTTTAACATGTAGTAATACTAAATTCCTGTGATTTTCAAGAAAGATAAAATATCAAACCAAATAAAATTAAATTTGGTCTTAGACCACTAAAAATGCTGGAGGAAAATTCCGTGCTGCTTTCTACTCGTGGTTTCTCCTGTCCAACAGAAGAGCCTGAAACAAGTCAGTTTCTGTCCAACATATACTATAGCACTAGGACATACAGTTAAACTGAGGACACAGGTATCTGTGCTTTTGCTGGCTTAACTCAAAGCTGTGCTACTTGGTGCAGTGTGCTGTATTTAATTTCTTTTGTGCTTTTAATAGCATAAAGCAAAGCTAAAAAGATCTTGGCCCTATTGCTCCTAGGCAGCTCAGTTTCAAACCATAGCCAAGTACTTATACATACTTCAAGGTATGGAAGTGTGCCAAACCCCACCGTTACACATTCTCAGGAAAATGCTGCAAAGATCTCGAATGTAGTACGTGGTAAATCTGGGCTGCAGAGATGCTCTTAAATAGGTTTGACATATCTGGAATAACTATTTTTGGCTCTAGCATGAAACTGTTTAGACCAGAGGTCACTGCTCTATAGTTAAGGTTATATCTGAGGCTGCTGGTCTGAGCTGCTCCACTTGGAGGGTGCAGCTCAGGTGAAGCAAGGCACTGCTGGCTCCAACACTCATTGTGCTTCCTGAATCTTAGGGCTGGCTCAAGTAGAGGTGTTCCAGGGGTTCTTTGGTTGATAGCAGCTTCCTTTAGCTGTTCCTGACTGCGCTGCTGATCCACAATAGCAAAAATGTGTACTCCTGGTCTTCTTTGCTCACTGTTTCTCTTTTCCATTCTAAAATTAATCATTGTTCATGGAAAAGTTTTGGAAGTTGAATTTAGTAACACATCAGCTTAGTTTATAGTTTATGACCCATTTTACAACAAATGCACTTTAGTATAAACTTTGTAGGAAATGAACGCAAACACCAAATTCAGTGTATCAACTCAGAGCTTAACTCGTGTGGTTTAAAAAGAGTCGAGTTGAAATAGTGCATCTTTCCCAGGCAAGTGGGAGAATTTAAGTATTTTATATCCTGCTCTGTCAGTTGGCTTTAATCACTTCTCTTCATTAAATTAAAACTCCGGTATTCGAAAACAAGTGGTTTTTTAAAAAGAAGAGTAAATTCAAAAGGCCAGACAAAATATGTGCCTTGGAGACTGGTCAGAGGGACAACTTGCTTCATTTGTAGCTGCTGGGAAATGAGACTTCTAAGGGAGAGCTGCTTGGATCACCCTGAAGGCTCCCTTCACCATCTCATCCTCTAGCTGGTGATTGCCTGATCTGATAGGTCTGTTGGAAAGATTTTCCTTAATAGGGATTAATATATCGATAACTATATATTTTCAGGCATTGTGTTCTAATATATACTAATGTGATTTCTTGAGCAATACTACAGAAGGTAGCAGTTGATGATTTTGCTGTTTGTAGCCTCTCCTAGACTTGCAAGTGTGTTGATGATTTATGAGTAGTTCATTTTAATATTACTTATTTTAAAATAACACTCCAAAGTATGTGGACTGAGCACAATTGGGAGCAAGACGTGTAGGGAGATTGTTTTAGTACAGGATTCTTCTGCTTCCTAAGAACTGCATTTGTCCCTCTCATTACTACCACAGCTTGGGCTAATTGTACACTGCAGAGTGTTGCCAACCCCACGGTCTGGAGTTTGACACAAAGAAGAATGCCTGAAAAACCCTGGCAGACGAATGCTATTACTGCTTTAGTTACGGACTCATGAATCCAGATGTTTGTAGCTGTCTTACTGTGGTTGTTATTCCGTCAGTGTGGAAGCACTGCAGTATGTATTTAAAGCAATATTGTGAAGGTATTCTTCAGCCCAGCAATTTAATCTCTTTCAGTTGAGCTGTCTGAAATGATGAGGAGCAATGAACAATTGTGCTGGCAGTGCAGGCTCTTCCACGTGCAGAGGCAGTGCTGGATTTGAGTGAATGCAGCCTTGTGTTTGCAAGGAAGGTGCCACAGCTAAGCTGGTAGAAGCATTCCTTTTGTTAACATACTCTTGTCTACAGTAAGGTTTTAGGCAAATGTTTACTCTGCAAACAGTTGTGCCTGTTGAAGATGTTACTGCACAGCTGTGGTTTGCTCCAGTTCTGCTATGGAGGCGACTACTCCAGTCAGAAAGTGAAGTGGATTCATGTGATTATTCTGTAAGGCTCCCCAGGGTGGGGAAAAAAATAAAAAAAAATCATCCAAGTTTGCTTAAATGGTTTAAATAGGTGATGCAAATGAACTCTGCTGGATTTTTCCTCTGTCCCCTCAGAGTAGGCATTGTTCATACAAAGCATTTTGCCACACACGTCAGGATATGAATAAGTCAGTCAGTTCCTTTGTCTCTCACATGTAGTGAGTTTCCATCTCCCCTTTGTCAAAGCCAGGCGTTTGGTTGCTTTTTTGAAATCAAGAGAAAGGATATTCTACATGCAGTCAAATAGCAGGCCCCTGTGCAGTAGCACAAGTGTGCCCAAATCTTAACATGTATGATTCTTTTTTTCCACTTAAGCTGTTGACTTTTCAGATGAATGATAGCCTTCCAGTTTTGTGGTTATTCTGTTAATTTCTTGTTGGGCAAGTGTCTTCATATTGCTAAATATTGAGTCTCACTGAGAAAAAACAGAGTCAGTTTTTCTTAGTTTCACCTCTGCAGTGAAAACCTCAACTGCAAACACTAAATGGTTCCCTATAGAAGGAGAAGTTTATTAAGGTACGTAAGAAAGAGTTATGTTAGGATTATGTGCAAAAATGCCTGTGCTGAAGCTGAATGAGCAAAATTTAAAAAACATTGCCCAACTCTACTCGATAGTGTATTTTCTGTCATATTATGCTTTTTATTGTCTCTCCATGCCCAGCACTTTCTCACCACCGAGTGCAATAAATGCATGCTACAAGAAAAGAAAGCTGAAGTTTGCAGAATGGTTCTGAGAACACAAAACTACGTGATTTTTTCTAACACTTCCTTGCCTATATAGAAGTTTGCAGTTACAAAAATACAATGAAAAAGGTTCATAGCTCCCATAAGAACGTATTTGAAATAACTCTTGAATATTGAAATTCTACTTTTTTGTATTGTCCATCTCTGAACATAATCCTGTGGTTCCTTCTAAAGCAATTCTTTCATTGTTAGTTGCTGAATGTGAGTCAGTGGCTCACAGTGGTTTAAAGATATGTTTGTCAGGTGATAACCCTGATTTATCTAGAATTATTTCTCATAACCATTTTCTTCCATTATCATTCTTCCCTCCCTCTATCTTACCAGAAGACTATAGTCCAAGTCAGAGTAGGAAAGAGTAGTGTAATTTAGCACAGCAATGAGAGATCTGGTATTTGTGTATTTCTGTCCAGTTGTAATAACAACCTTCTTTGTATCTGCAGAATAGCTTTTACCTTATTTGTCAGTAGTCAGTGAAACTGCTCCAGGAGCAGGGATGATGTAAATTTAGAAAGGCATTTCAGTAAAACATTTAAGTATTAAGTGGAGCTAGTGTGCACTGTTATTTAACATACTTTTATTTAAAAAATGCAGTAGTGTAGGATTGTGTAACTCCTGAACATTTTAAATTGTGGGAATATTTAAATTGCATTCTTTTCGTTTGAGGAGAGATGACAGATCCACTAACTCAAAATGCCTCAGGTTCTGGTTTTTTTTTCCCTGTGCTAGTATCGACCTCTTGCAAGCTATAAACCAGGGTTTTTTACCAGCCCCCACACAGTGAATTTCTCATGCAAGTATTCTCACTGGCATAATTAAGACAGGGTTATGCAACACAAATCAAAATATCTACTCATGGGAGTAAGTTTTCATGCCTGCAGGTTTGCAGGTTTGACTCTTGTGTGAGCAGTGTCCACAGTGCTGTCCTGCATGCTCTTAAATGTCTGTGTGTTAGTCAAAATGTCATATAGATATTTCACTAGTTTTCATTAGCACTACTGTCAAAATGAAAAAAAAAATCATGGTTGTCCGTAAATTCTAGAGTTGTGGAATTGGTTCAAACACTATTCATTCAACTACTGATGTTAAAGAACTGATGTTCATTATGGCTAGGTTTTATCTGGAAATAGTAGAAAAGCCCAACAGACCAGTTTTTTTAACTATTCTTTAAGCATTGTTGTGCAAAAATTTGTGAAAAAATGCTAAGTAATGTGTTCTTAGACGTAAGGACAGATCTGGTTTTTTTTGAATATCCATTTGTATAACTGTACAAAGCTCTTCAGTCTTTGTGGTAAAACTGACTGAAAAATTCCACGTGTGTGTGCATGTGTGTATATATATATATTTCTCTTTACACTCACACTGCGCATTGCTCACCACTGCCAGCCTGTCATATTTAGTTTGTGATAAACAGTCAGTATGGCAAGCTCCTAGCACTGAATTCTTCCCCCTCAGACTTGTCTCCAGTTTCTTTACTAGTACAGGCTTGAAACACCTACTTTGAATTCAAATTAACAAAGTGCAAATACAAGAGAAGTAGCTAAACTACATTAAAACTTTTATTTAAAATTGCCTGACTACTTCTTATAAAACTGATGTGTGGAGATTTCCTGGAGCCGGTGTAACTCGCGTTTGCAGACACGTGGAACATTTCAAGACAGGTAATACAGACATCATGAAAAATACCTTGAGCATGTTTTCTGAGTTCTGGGCTAGGTAGGCAGGAGAAAGGATATGCAGCTGCCATCTTGGACAGAAGCATCTATACAATTAAGCTAGCCAGGAATGATGCTGTTACTTTAAAGTGATGCCTTACTTTGGGCCAGTAACTGCTAGAGATAAACAAGTCCTAGCCTGCTTGTGGTAATTCGGGTTAATGTTCCCTGTGCACAGAGTGCACTATACTGTTACTTAGTTCAGAACTGGCTGAAGCAGTTGTTAATTTTATAGCACTTACTGGAAAAACAGACTGGCCAGATCTTTTAGAAACTCAAAATACAGATGTAGTTGACAGAGTTGAAACAACCATTGTAAGCATCGCTTTCAGAAACAAATGAGAGGAGAGATTTCATTGATGAAACACCATGGTGACCTGTAGTTACCAGTGAGTCACTTTCAGGTTGGAAGAATCTGTACACAGTGTCTGTAGTGGACCATCCGGCAGTCCTTAGCAATTGATGTTTTCTTTATTGATGAGGATACTGGACTAGAGCATTTAAATACTCCATCAGCAGTTGACAGTGAGGAGGAGGGGATTGTAGATGCATTGGAGGACCCGACTAGAATGCAAAGTGATGTGGGCAAATATAGGAAGTGACCTTAAAAATACTGTGTATTTTAATAATAACTGCAAGGCACAGCACTTTAGTAGGCATTGTCAGCTGCACAAATCCATGGGGAAAAAAAGACTGGATGAGGAGCAGTTCTTCAGAACAGATATAGCTGCTCTGAGTATCATGTGCTTTGAAGAAAGGAAGAAAGAAAGAAAAAGATCTTTGAATATAGGACAAAGTTGCTGCAAAGAAAATAACACAATTGTTGCTAATCTGGAGTTGGTTGTTATGGAGAGCAAGTTAAATTGCCATAAGAGACCTAATTTAGATGTGAGGAGTACCTAGCTGTAAAGATAGCATGCAAAAGGAGGTGGTGGATCTGCATCACCAGAGGTTTTTAAGAACAAAGTTTAGACAAATGACTAACAGGAGCAGTTTTGATTCTACCTCAAAGCAGGAAATGGACGAAGTGACCTCTTAAAGACCAGTTTGACCAATCTATCACTGATATGAGATTTAAATTTTAATGATAAAAGTTCATCGGGAAATTATTTTTCCCGCCATTTAAAAAAACCTGTGTTTTAGTCAGGGTTTTGCAGAATAATCATCCTGGAAAATATATAGGTTCTTTGATTCCAAGAAGTAACAGCAGTTATTAAAAAAGTTGTTAGAAGTGTACAGATTTTGTACTGTTATCAGTTAAAAAAAGAAAATGTCTTATGATTTTTATGCTGATTTATTATTCTCTCCCTGTTCTCATCAGTTTTGACTTGGTTTTAATTTTGGGTCCAGTCCTACTTTCATTGCACAAAGTTGTCATGTTCTGCTAACTAGAAATAAGCTGGGCAATTGTCATCAGTTCTACAGAGTCATCACCTTTGTGAGAAACAAATAGCACAGGTTGTGCAGTAGATCTTGATTTTTGATATTTCATGTCCTCTGTGCTTGGGTTCTCTGTTTGTGTTCCACGGGCACATAAGTACCTCAAACACTAAGCTAAACAAAATCAAGGAACATTTTTCCCTTCATAGATGCAGTTTGCAGTACATATGCCAGCCCTAATGTGTTTATGCAGAGCACCCCAAATGGATCTAAGTACACCAGAAAAAGTTACTTTTTATGGCATACTGCCTCTGACCATGGATCCTGTCTTGAAGCACCCTCTGGAATCAGGGCTCAGATGATTGTAGTGAAGATGTAAGCAGGCTGTTAGGTTTCCAGCTGATGAGTTAATGCTGCTGTAAACTTGAGCAGTTCCTCTGAGGCATGCAGAAGGATGCAAGTGCACAAGGAGCCAACAAAGTCAAAGAACAGACAACAAAGCTAAGGGCCAGCCTCAGTTATTCACAACACAATTGCCTTGGAGGTGAGTTCCTCCATTGCCAGAAACCTTTCATGTAGCTTTCAGTGGCAGGGCTGGATGCCACTAAGTAAATCAAGGTATGCATTCAGTGCAAAGCCAGCCTGCCTTGTGGATGCTTGATTAACACAGTTTGAGCAAAGGAAGCCACCCCGGGACTGGATTAGCAGTACAGGGTGCTGCAGAAAGCCAGGGGTTCTCAATCTCGCCAGGTCAGTTCACTGAACTTGAATGACGTTGTTTAGGTTTGACTCGGGTTCACTTTGAAGCCTAGACATGAAAGTCACCCAGATCTTGAAGACAGAGGAAATCAGTGGAGCGTTAGCTAGTCAGATATCATTGGACAAATGGAAAACACATGGTGAAGAGAAACATAGGTCTTTTGCCTTCTGTAAGAGAGAGTTAGCAGCAGAAAGCTATTTTTGTTTTTTGTTATTTTCTGAAACCACAGCTATTGTAGCAGACAGTGGGCAGATTCCTCCCCGATAAACCTTTCCTGACAAAGGACTTGTCTACTATGCAGTCACTGTCTGGGTTTTGCTCATATTTTAGCTGGTTTTTGCCCTTCCTCCTGGTGTATTAACATCAGAGACTTCATCCAGGCTGGAGTATCTAAAGGACAAGTGCAGTAGTGCAGGGAGTTGACACAGAGCTCTGTGTTGTCATGGTACATTGGTGCTCATTCTAATTTGTTCATAGATACCTAAGGCATATCTGTATCTGCTTCATTAATATCAATGGCAGAAGGTGTAGTGGGACACTACAGATGTAGCAATGGGACACTACAGATTTAGCAACATCTCGCGCTACAGATACCTTGAGAGCCCCGTGAACCAGAACCCTTATACAAATGCCCAATTTTCTGTTTAGAGTTTTGGACTTAAGAAACCTGGAGGGGAAAAAAAGAGTTTTGGCATAATTTCTATAAAGCTAAAGCAAATGGAAGTCTTAAGAGACTAAAATCAGCTTGCACTGAACACTGTAAGAAAGAGCATTCCCATGGAGGCAAATCTGAGTGATCTAAGTTGTGCAGCACAACACTGCATATTAACCATAGTTTGAGTGATGTAACAAAGTTCTTATGCAAAAGGTAGATACTATATAACCTAAAATTCTACAAGCACTATTAAACATTACTCAAATTTGAGAGGGTGATCTTTGCTGTTCGAAGTGCTATCTGTGGTTGTAAAAGTGATGTCCTTACTTATACCAGAGCAAACACACCACAAGTTATTTAAAAAAAAAACAGCTGAAGTTACTAAAGTGAAGGGGACATAATCCAAACATAGCAGTGATTTGTTTGATAATACAGAGTTACCAAACCTTAAATAGATCAATATGTGGAGAAATCACTTACTTTGAAATTTCTCTGGAAACAAATACAGTGAAAGCACTCTACTTTCAAGTGTTCTGGGTGGCTTATTTATTTTTCTTGGTAATACAGCAGACTCGCATTATTTTTTGTTTGGTAAATACCTGTTTGGTATTTTTTTTGTTTTAGGAATAGAAGAAGCAAAATAATTTCTTATCAGTTCGAAGGGAAGCTAACAGTAGCATTTGTCGATACTAAAACAGCTCTTGTAGACTGAGCACTGTGTGGTTCTCGCAGATATAAAGGGCATTCTGGGCAAAGTTCCCATACAGGGACCAGTGTGCCTTACTTGAAATTAGTGATGGTAGGGTCAGGGATGGAGGAAATAGAGAGAGATATGAGCTGTACTACTCAGATAAATGTTCTGTTATCACTTTGTTTTCTTTCTGTACTATAAGTAATAGACTTCGATAGTTCTGATCTGGGGAGAAGGAACTGGGAACTGTTCCTTCCTGCGAATTTCATTTGTTTCTCTTTTGTGTAATTTCTCTATGTTTTACATACAATATCTAAATAAAGCTAGAAATAATTATTGGTTGAAGGTCTAATAAAACCTATTTGACCTGGCATTGTACAATGGTGACCCTTACTTTTCTCTGTAGTGCCCTAATGGAAGTGAAAAGGATGAGCTGGTTCTGCAAGTTGATGCCAAGTTATAAAAATAGCACCTCTGAAACATTTTGAGCTATTTCTGTGGAACCATGAGTTTATAACACTGATGTTATAGTTACAAAATATATGCAGGTGTTTTCAGGGGTATATTTTTTAAAAATGTATTAGAATATTAAGGGGAAAAATCCCAGTTTGTGTTTTTTTTCTTTTTTAACAGTTAAGTGTTGCTATTTTAGGCTTTTTCCATTAGGCAGTTGTTGGCTGCAGAGATGGAAGAGGTTTCTTCTGCTTTAGCTAACCTTCCTCACCTTTAGTCTTCTGTCTCTTCAGACACAAACAGTGAGAAAATAGATTACTATTGGCTTGTTAATACAGTTATTGCATATTTTCAGATTCTCCTCAAATTTTTTCTCTATCCCTTTCCTAAGGGGAAATGGTTGTAACAACCCGTGTCTTGTTTGGGTTGTGGAGGTTTTCTGGCTCAAGGCTTTGTTTCAGGTGGTGGGTGCAGGGAGGCCCTGTGGAGCATGTCAGAGCTGTGCCCTACACCAGCCGTGTCCCAGTCTCTGCAGCCTAATTCAAATGCTGGAGAAGTTGATGCAAATTTTTTTTTTTTTCATTCTTCATGGTGTCACCTGCTTTGCATGGAACACGGTTAATTTTACACCTTGAATACTTGTACCTGGATTGACACTTCATGAAAAAAGTTGAAGAATGTGAAAACATCGATTTAGGCCAAGTGTTTATAGAATAGATCACATGTGTGTCCTGGTTCTTCTGTTAGCTGATCACTAATGAAACAGTTGTGTGGTGACATTCTAACACTCAGACTGAGGGTCCCTCAAACCTTGGGTCCTTATCCCATTGAAGTATTGGGAGGAGGTCTGTAGTCTTGGGACAGACAAAGCTTTGCTAGCCTAGAAATCGTAAGCCAAAACAAATTTGTTCTTGCAAATAGCCAGGCTGTGCCTAACACTGGAAGAATAAATCTTTGAACTTGGGACTGAGTTTTCTGGATTTCTCATCTGCTCGGTTCACATGGCTGTGGGCACATCACATTGTTGAGCTCCCTGATACGGGGCTGCCAATTCATATAGCCCAGGTCCCAGCAGGCTGGGAGGACTGTGTGCTGGTTGGTTGTTCCCCTCCGATGGGTACCTGTACCTCGTGCAGGCTGCTTTAAGTACAGGATTGTGTCATTTAGTGAATGAATGTGATTTCTCGTCCTGCTGGATGCTGTTTAGGCTGTTTGCATTGCCTCTGAATTTCTCTGCAGCTGTGCTTGATGTTTGTGTTGTAGATGACTACTGCCTACTTTTCATTCAGGCAGGACTGCAAGAGAGAGTTTGGTAGCTCTGCTTTGTTTTCTGAGAAATGCAAGTTAGTGAGCTTAATTTTTCTTTACTCTTGTATTCAGATTCTTACCTTGGTGGAATAAATGTCAATAAAATCTCTCACCTGAATTGTCAGACTCAGCTGTGCTTGCACTCTCTTTTTGTTTTCAAACATGAGAGTAAAGAGACAGGAGTAACAGTGAGCACACCTCTTCCTACACCTGAGATAAGCTGGATATTTTCCCTCTAAAATCATCCATCCAGGCTGGGCAGCTTGCCAGCGAAGGTGGCACGTGCCCACCAGTGTGATAGCAGCTGGTTTCAGGAGGTGCTGTTTGAAAAAATATTGCTGCACCAGTACAAATATCACTTTCTTTTTCTTCTTCTCAAAAGTGTGCGAAGAACACGTTATTATGAGAGACTGTGTTGCCCAAGTCCAAATCAATTTATGCCCAGAAGGCGTTCCATGTTTGTTAACTTTGAAAGAGACATTGGCTTTTGAAGCCTGAAGGGAGAAAAAAAAAAGCATCACTGAATTGTGCAGTGGGCAGTCCATGCAGTGCATTGAATGTTATTTCTAAAAGTAATTCTGTTGATCTTTTTCTGAAGTTGCTCGTTGATCACAAAACTGAGGGGTCAGTTCTGGTTAGATTTGCAGTAGATGCCATAAGCAGTGAATGCTTGATGAACAGTGTCTGTGAGATACTGTGCTACATCTGCTTGTGCTTTCCATATGCAACATCTCTGTTCAGTTCAAAGTCATCTGGCAGAGCGCAAAGCACTGTGAGTCATCCTGGCACTGCTGGAGTGTGTAACTACTAAGCTGGGGGCAAGCCTGGCTTCTTTCTGGTCTGTATGCAGAGCAGGACAGAGAAACACACCTTTGTTCTCATCTGTCCTAGGGTGGGTGAATAAACTGCAGTGTCTTGGGCGCTCTTTGAAACTGCACCAGCTGATTGTGGTCCCAAGAGGCTGAAAGCTCTGTTAGGAGAGAACATGTTCCTGGGGCACCCTGCCTGTGCTCCAGAGCCAACACTGGCACAGCACTGACCCAGGGCCTCTCCTTTTCCTGGTGAGGAACAGGGTTGGCCCAAGGTGCTAATGGTGTGGCCATGCTCTGCTTGTAGCATGACTCAAAGTGACTGTGCTAACGGGTATTGTGCCTCTCAATCTGTCAGTAGGTTCTCTGATTTTTTTGCTAGTGTCTAAAATTTTAATGTTGGAGTCTGGATCACTGCTGGAATAGGAATTTGGGGAAAAAGATTTTCCTAAGGAAAGTTTGAAAGACAGAAGTTTTAACATAAAACCTTTCTGTTCTCATTTTTGGAATCTGCAATAAGTTGTTCCCACTATTATTAATTCTTCTGGCAGGTGGAGTTAATTTGTGTATTTGTCTTCATGCTGCTGGATGAATTATAGATTTAATTATGGTCCAGGTGCTCGGAGCTTTGATGTTCTTATAAACGTGAATATAAAGAAAAAATAAGTCTGAGTAATTTTTTGGCTTATTGAATAAATGTAAACACTGAGAAACCATGCCAGAGTATAAATAAAGAGAGGACTTACTTTGCAGAGAATGTTATTATCTACTCCAGGGTGTTCTGCTTTGTGGGGAGGATTAGTGCTCTGCATTATACTGGGACACACCTTTTTACAGCTACCACTATGTAGCAAAATGTTAAAAACTTTTCCTGTAATTCCTTGTATTTCCAACGTTTCTTTTGCAATTAACAGCTGATTACTAGGGGCCAAAGGTTGATTGGAGTTAACGTAGCCATAGTGAGAAACACTCCCTGTTTCCCTAGTAGGTATAAATAAACTATTTACTCACAGTATTCCTCTTCATCTATGTTACTCAGTCTTTCCTTTTCTACCTGACACAGTTTTATTCACAGTCCTTAAATATTCTTATACTGCAAAGCTACTTATGTTTGTTTGTTTCTTGTCCTATAACAGTTTTCTATTCTACTTTTTCCAAACCTATATGAAAATTTACTTTTTGATTGTAATTTAATTCCATTAAACTCTTTTCATAACTAACTGTTCACCATCAGGCAGGATACAAGATCTGTGAAAAAAATTCTATTTTTACTGAGATTTCATAAGAGATATGGGCAAGGGGCAAGCTTGTGCTGTGTTAATTAATTGGAACTTATTTCTCTTCATTCCTCTTTTGTTTCTACCTTTTTAATTACTGCCTTTCTGCTTTGTGGCCCTGAGTAAGAAAAAGGACACTTTCTTGCATTTTCCAGGAAATGTGTATGTGTTTAGATGCTTTTCTGGAGGGAGTGTGAATTGGCCCTGTTTCAGCTGCCACTAAACATCACGCGGCAGAGCCTATGGAATAATCTGTCTGTGTGTCTGCTGCAGTATTGGGGATGAAAAAAAAAATGAAGACTGTACTTCTTTAATATATTTCACTGAAGTAATATATCATTTATGCATGCAATACTATGAAATTTTCAAATTAGGGTAAATTAATTTATTCTCACAATTGTCCCCTTATGCCTCTTCTAATTTGTGGGTTAGAAAAATGCATGTCATGATTTCATTTTTCTTTTGGGGGCTGCATAACAGCTTCAAGATTCCACCGTTCCTTGGACAGGAATAACGTTTGATGCATCTCCTGAGGAAGCAGCCAAAAGTGCATGTTCTGACCTCATCTTTAAGCTTTTTCATTTCCTTTACTGGCACTTAATGAAGTTACTATCACAAGCATGAAAGATAATTTTGTAAAAATAGATTATGTAATTATTGCACTGGTTTTAGTATGAAGTCAAATATTGATGCTGATTCTTCATTTGGCCCTGTATGCCAATGCCAGTTTGCTCTGGTTGTTGGATATGAAATCAGTGTTGGGTGTTTGAGTTTGAGGTGGATGGGGAGTTTGTTCTGGGGAAATCTGCATTGTTTTGAGCACTTTGATACTTTTGCTTGAGAAAAGAAATTAAGTTACATTAAAAGGACCCTGATTTAATGTCTCTGAATTTTTCCCCAGTTTCTTTGATGCTTAGTGCAGGGGACCATTTCCAAAAATTTTGCCAGTATCACTTGAGTCAGTTCTGTTTCATTGGTATTGACATTGGAGAGCTATGCAATTGTCTTCAAGATATCATTTGTCTTAGTGGACCTACAAGTGAGTTCTTAAAACTTTTTTAAGCTCTCTTGATGCACTGCAACTTTTGATTTGAGAACCTACACATGCAATTTCTTTATCTGAATACATCTTTAATGTGGTTAAGTTTGGAATATGATTAGGAAGTAAATTCTTCATAGGGATTTTCCTATTATGGAGCCTAAATTGAGCCTCCTTTTATATAAGCATAATTTTAGATCATGAAGTACCTACACTTTGTGGGAGGTTAGTGTATGCATGGACTGGAGGCTGACAGTGTATAGACTTTAAAGGACTTTTTCAAGTCCTTTACTCAAGAAGGAAATGCAATTGATGTCAGCATATTATTTTGATGGAGTGCATTTATACGAGGCTTTATATAGCTGTTGGGTGTTAACTTAAAACCATGTCTTTATTTGCTACATTTGTTCATTTGTCATGTCAATTCAAATAAAATGCATTGTAATTTCTGGAGATAGAAATACTACTGTATAAAATCCTTATTAATATTAAAAATACACAGAGAAACAATTCAAGAGTGTTACACACTCCTCAGATTCCTGTTGTTTCTGATGGCCACTGTGGGCTCCACTCAGGCATTTTTGTGTCTGGTTGTATATAACTGCGTACGGTGGTGCAGCGCACGGAACAAGTGGGCTTTGCACCACTGAATTGTCACCAGTCCAATCTTGTTATTACCCATAAATCTTGGTTTGCTGTAAGCACACTGTAGATGCTCCCTCTAATGCTTAGGAACTTTCCTTGGAAATTGTGTGCCTTTTTAATGTGTCATGGCTCAATTATCACATTTGGTTTTGGCTGCCAAAATAGCCATATATATTGTCTAGCAAGTGACAGCCTGGGCCTTTATCTCTTCCTGGCTGTTTGCCAGCTGTTTAATTGCAGCCCTGTGTTTGCTGTGTGTCACATCTTATGGTGGTCTATTATACCCAGCTAAAACAATATTTTGAAAATGTTTCAAATGTAAACTAATTCTGTGAGATTTTATGTCCTGTTATTTACATGATCTGCTGAGAATGTAATGTAGGTCATTTTTCCCCCAACAAGCACAAACATTTGCACCTCTGTTCATCTTACGAATTTCCAGGGCAGAGAGAAGACAAGATGGGGATGCAAAAATGCTATTTTGTCCCCTTGAGAGATGTAATTAAAGCTGAACACTTCTCATGCTGTTTTTCGTTTGTAGTTTCAGAGGCATTTTTAAAGCCAAATATTGTCTTTATTCTGCCCTTTAGAAGAGAGCAAACATACAGAAATTGAGTTGAAATCTCAGTGGGAGTAGCAAAGCCTGTGAGCTCTATTTCTGCCCCAAAGGATACTTTGAGTTTTGAGTGAATGGTATCTTAGAGAGGCAGAGAATGATGCAGGTGCTGTACGCAGCATGTTCTGTTTGGCAGCTGCCTGCTTTCCTTCAGGAAAAACTTCAGGTACAGCTGGACTTGTGATCTGTGTCCTACTGCCCCTCACTACCTGGGGGATGGAGCCACATGGTCTGAAACCTGGATGTTAGAGGGCTAAGCACTCCACAGCACGTGTGCACGGATTCCTTGGGCTAAGTATGAGTCCAGTTTTCCCTGCTCCTCTTTGTACAGAAGTTAATCTCTTGTTCACTTTCTCTCTGAAGAGCATATGTCTTGGAGAGTTTCAGCTCCTGGATGAGATTCCTCTGTGTTGCAAACTGCTTTAGCCTTGAAAGCAATGAAGGTACATTAGCTAACATTTTTGGCTGTATAGATTTTCTGGCTCTGAAACTTTGCTTTTCTAATGCTTAAAGGGGAAATCAGGATTTGTTCTATTGCTTGTTTAATAGTAAGAATAACTGTTTAACGAGGAAGACATCGTAAAAATCTTGAAAAGCAGCTTTGCAGTTCAGAAGAAGACAGAACAGAAGACAGCTTAAGAAAGATCCCATTTTTGCACAAAGCACTAAATTTATAATTAAGTAGAAGGGTTAGCTTTAAAAAAAAAGAAAGAACAAGATATCTTGTAGGCAGGATTAGATCTGCAGGATTTTTTCTTAAGTATGGTTACAAAGTGAATATTAAAAGATATTTAGGAGAGAGTTGTACATATATGGGGCAGCTGGAGTGAGAGTGGTTGTGGCAGTTCTGCTGTGCTGTCTCTGCATGTCTCTTCAGGAAATGCATCAAAACATTTTCTAGTATCACTTTGTTGTAGCAAGATCTGTATAATTCTAGTAGTTTACAATGTGACTATTTTATCTAGTGTCAAAAGAAAAAGCCACCGTGCCATGCTTGAGTTTCTGCTTGACTAACTCCTTATTGTTCCATTAAGCTTTTGTGTAAGTGCTGTGTTTAGTATGTTTTGCTTGTGAGGTTTTATATCTTAAATCATGTTACTTTCTGGTGAGACTGAAACCATCATCAGCTAAGTTTTGTAGTACACAGGCAAAGTGAGTGCTGAAAGGCAGCCTGACAGAAATCCTTACACTTTATGTGCCGTCTGGTTTGATAAGGCAGGTGTGCACGTGTGTCGTTGACATGGAGGCTTTAGGCATCTCCCGATGTAGATGTTTACATGATTTGTCACGAAGTTGTTATTTCTGAAGAGTAGTTACAACACCCAGTTAATAGCCATCTCATTGAAAAACACTTGGGTGTGGTCATTGCAAATTAATGGTGGCCTTGGGAAAGTGAGGTTTCTTTAATGTTTGAGGTCTTCAGGTATCCCTGGGAGTTAGATACAAGGAAGTTAAGTCCTAGCAAGGCTTATACAAAGTCCAGCTGGTAAAGCAATGATGCCAGTTACTCATTGTGAGTGAACATTCACTATCTGCTTGACAAAGGATATGAAGGGGGACATGATCAGGAGAGGTCACAAGAATGCACAGCCTGTACCACCACTACAGGCACATCAAGCCCTGAATATTGAAATAATGAAATATTGATCAAATGCAGAAAACTTGGAAAGCAGACTGTGCAGCAGAGTAGGGAGAGAAAGTATCTGTGCTGCATTTGCTGTGGAACTGTTGAAAGGTACAATATGGTGCAGCCAAAATGCAGAACTGTCATGGGCTGATGGTGTTTGGAGTGAGTGTGAACCAGCTGCAATACTGGTGCTTCAGGGCTTTGCTTGGCTTTTCAGAAACTGGGCTCTGCTTCCTGTTGCAAGTCCTGTTTCACATGCTGCCTTTGTTCAGTTTCTGACATTGTATCTTCTCCCTCTCCCATTTCCACAGCTGTGAAGTGTAAATAATTGAGGCTGAACACTGGCTTTTTTTCAGTGGAATATTTCTTTTATAATCATAGTTTCTTTCTCTGGGGAATTAAAAAAAAAAAACAAAAAACCCCAAAAGAAAATTCAGCCTCTGCAGGAACGTTTATTTACTTCAGGGTTAAAGCAGGCCAGGAAAAGGGACACTTCCCTTTCTTGTCAAATTGGCTTTGGTTTCTTAGATCCATCACACTGGAATGCAGTCCTGAATTCTTGTAAGGAGGAAGCAGAGCCAATTGATTTAAACTTCTAGTTGCATCTGCTGGCAATTTCCACCAGAAGCTAATTACAGCTCACAGCTAGTGCCAGCAGATGACTGACTGGTTCCATCTCTCAAAGAAGAAAGTTTAAACCTGCACAGGGTTTCTTTTGCCTTGAAATTGTAAGGCTGAGGTAACGTTTTTCAAGCAAGTATTTTACACACACCAACAGAAATCTTCAAAAATTTTGTAAATTATTTTATCACACAAATACTATCTCTAGCCCTTTGTAATTCTGAAAGGTTGTTTATTGGGCTTTGTACTGTACCCCTGTATCATTTCAACACTACTACAACACTGGTGTGTGTGCTGATGTGATTAACCCAGCTCTCTTTCTGTGTTGTTCTGTGTTGTCAGTTTCATTTAGTTGTCAACTAAAATGGTTCAGACCTTTTTGCTAAGTTAATACTTTAGGTTTGAAAATGCTCATAGGTACTGAAAACTTTACACCGTTTGATACTGTAGTTCCACTAACAAGAATTTTGCAAGAGTGAACCTTTTCAACAAAGAATGGAGCATGATTTTTTTCAAGTAGCATCACTAGATGGCGTTGCCTAGTAGTCTAACAGCTGAGAGTTAATTTGAAAATAGATAAAATTAGTGTAAATTTAGAGAGTAATTAAAAAATATTTAAATCTTTCAGCGTGTATGTCTTAGGTATTTTTCTTTAAGTATTTTTCTTTATCAGTCATGCTTCTAATTACTCAAGAGAGGGTGTCTCATTTAAGTCTTACTTCTGCCTGTTGCATCTTTAAGCAAGTAGTCTTCTGTGGTTGTGCTCTCTTCCTTGACTTGCTTGAAAAGTGCTTGAAGTCATGACCAAGGCTCAGCCAGACCCTGTGCCGCTATTCCATGCGTGGTTCTCTCTGTATACAATTAGCCTCTTTTAATTGTATGCTGAAATATTAGCAGTAGAAGGACTGCTTGGAGGATGCCAGAGCAGACAGACAACAAAAAGCCATTACTTTATAGCATTACTTTCTAGAAACTTTATAGAAAGCTCCTGGGATGGCATATTTTTCTGAAATGTGTTGTCCACTGTTATTACAGGCAACATGAAATTAAAAAAGTTTTTTGTTTGAGGCTTTATTCTGTTGTTTAGTTTACAGTGGAGGCACCGTGCACTTTTTTTTCTGTCTGGTTTCCTCTTTTTTGTCAGTGGTCAGTCATGCTCCAGCTGCAGCACTGGCATGACACCACTGTGCCTGCACGTGGGGCATGGCCTTGCCTGCATGCTCTCCTCTGGCATGCTTTTTCTGTGGCAAGGCAAGAGGAAGCCCGCCTTTCATGTCAGCAGTGTATTTAGCTGAAAGCAAAAAGACATCAGGAAGGTGAGTTTATTTGTGGAGGATTGTAAGGAGAAATGATGAACCAAACAGCTTTTGTTCAGTGCTTTCAGTTCAACTCCATCATCTGCCTCTTCTAAAATGTGAGAATTTGGCATAACCTACTCCCTTTTCTTAGCTCACCAGCACTTTTACTTTAAAAGATCTCCTGCTTGACATTATAGTTATTTTTAAATTCTTTCTTAACCCATTGCAGATATCTTTATCAGTCTACTGAAAACTAGAGAATTGTTGTGGACACAGGAATTGGTATAACTCATTCGTTTAGTTTCTTAGGTTAAGTAATGGTTCTAGGTAGTATCAATCAGTTTGCCTGATCCAAGTCTACATTTAGATGTAGAGTGTGCACACCTATAGTTTTTAACAC
The DNA here is from genome assembly GCA_013390005.1 of Calyptomena viridis. Classification (NCBI taxonomy): domain Eukaryota; kingdom Metazoa; phylum Chordata; class Aves; order Passeriformes; family Eurylaimidae; genus Calyptomena; species Calyptomena viridis. The sequence goes on from WEIV01023057.1 coordinate 116,961, forward strand.
TTTTATTTACGAAATGGTAGAGTAGAATTTTAGTTGTAGGATAATGTTGAGGATTTAGATTAACAGCTTGGACACCTGTAAAGCAGTATCACATTTCCCAGAAGAATGAGAAATAAAAAAGTCAAGTTAAAGCAACCAACAAACAATAAGCATATAGCAAACTGTATTTTGATGACAGTTGGTCACCAAAGCTTCTGTTTGCTTAAGAAGTTTGAAATTAGGTCCTTGGCCTCATCTGAACTAGTTTCTGAAAACCTCTGCAGTGTATTTCTGTACGTTAATATGGTTCTTTGTGAAGCCTCCCTTCGGAGAAACAGCAAATGAGATTTGGGGAGAGAGCAAGGTTGTTTGAGAGCTGCAGTACGATACTTAACAGCCTCCTCACGTGTGCTGGGGGGCAGTATAAGAATACCAGAACAGGAAAACCCTTAAACTTCTTTTACATGTCCATATGTTTTTAAATCAGAATAGTGGGAGTAGCTATAAAGTAATCAAATCACGGGATATTTTTTCATCACTTTCTACAAGATAGGTGATAATAAAGGTCCAAAATTTGGTACAAAACAGCACTGGTGGGAGAAATCTACATTCATTTGAACACCTCAGCCAGTAAAGTACTGAAGCACGTGTGTATCTCCCATTGAAGTCAGTGGGTTTTAAGAACGTGTAGAAACACTTTGCTGAGCTGGATCCAAGGGAGGGGAGTCAGTTAAGCAGGACCAAATACAGAAGGAAGAGAGGAAACCAGCATGGTGACCACAAGTCAGAAATAGCTGTTGAGTTCATTATTTACGGGGGAAAGCTCTACATGTAGCTGTGCAATGCACTGATAAATGATAAATGAAACCTCATCTTCAAATATGTCTGATCCACCAGTGGCTCCACGTGGGGTTTAGCCCACTGTTAGGTCTGTGCATTTGGAAAGCATAGTCTTTGGTGCATGAACAAGGTGAGGAGAGGGTAATCAGGGGAAGTGGGACCTGCCTGTTATCTCTTCTCATTTGCCAGCTTTCTTCTAGCAGTTTCAGAGATACACTGTTCAAAGAAATAATATTTCTGCCACACTTCCATCCCACTGTGTTGTCTGTAAGCAGCAAGAGATGGAAGTGTGGAGCCAGAAGTTGTGAGGAACCACTCACTGCATTGTTGTTTCATAAGCATAAAATCGAAGTACACATTCAGTGCCAGTTTTTTCACCTAAATTTTACATGAGGCTGAATGCTCATCTAATCCTGTTTATTTGGGGGCATTCAGCACGTAATACTAAATGTGCTTGATTTTTTTTTATTTACAGGTCACCTTTTAATGGAGCTGTAAAAGTAAGTGTAAACTGCACCTTCTTTTGTCATCAGTAAGTGCTGAAGGGTTTAATGCTCAGGGCAGGAGTGTCTCTGGGGTCACATGTGGGAGAAGGGTGGGCAAACTAGCACTACCCAGTAAGTAAAAAGGGTTGAAAGGCAACGTGGGCTGTTCGTATGCACTGTCTGTTTGTACAGGCCTCCTCAACACTGCAAATACCTTTCGGTTTTTTCTTGGGATGCTTGTCAGGGGACTCTCTTTTGCTAATCCTAACAAAGACATGTTCAGAAGGACAGCTTTTGCTCCAAAGAGTTTACTTGCAATAACTGATCGTTCTCTTGCTTGGTCGAAAAAGAGGTCTGGATAACTTGTCTTGATGACCTCCAGGTCAGACGTAGTTAGGAAACAGGGCTCAGGCTGTTACCCTGCTTAGGGAGATAGCACTTACCCCTTTTAGTATCTTGCAGAGGATCTTTGTCCTTGGTAAAAGTCAAGTAAGTACATTTTCCACACCATGTGGGCAATTCCTGTGGTCCCTGTCTAAAGTGAAGAGAGTATAATCTGGATGCACTTTGCACGTATGTCAGAAATGCAGGTGTAAGCCAGACGAAGCAGTCATAGATTTCAACCCCCTTTTTCCCTGCCTGATTTACATCTGTTCAGTTCATGGGCAGTGCACATAAATGGGCAATGACCCAAAGCAGAGTCAAATTCACATTAGTCTGTGAATGCTTTGAGCTGTAATCTTGATGGGTGATGGAATAAAAAGTCAGATCAGGAGTCAGTGTCTTTCTGAACTGTCCTCTTCTGTCGCAGGAGAAGGTTATAGCCCTTAGCAACTGCTGCTACAGATCCTCCTTCCTCACTCTCTTCCTTGGCAGCTGCTGTGTTTGAATAGGTGATGTCTGCACATGGTGGTGATGGGAGGAGATGAGCCTTAGGGCTGGAAGATCATCGGTCCGTTTCAGGAATGTGAGGTGTCTGGCGGTGACTGCCCAGCTGCCAGTGTTCTGTGTGTGTGTCTGCCTGGCCTTGGTGCTGAGTGCTGTTCCTCCAGCAGTTGTGTGATCACTGAAATCAGGATTAAGTTCTCTTTTCTTAAAGAAACTCTGTGTGTTTATTTTAAATCACAGCTTTTTGGGGAAAAACCCAACTGTTTAACCATGGCATTTCCAGGAGGGTGGGAAAAAGGCCAGCTGGAAGCAAATGTAGTTTTTAGTGGTTGTGAGAAGCAGACTTGAGGATCTGTGTTACAAGTGGCTGCCATCATTGGAGAAATTGTTTTCCACTGCACAGACCTGAGCTCCTCAGTGTAATGTGAGCATTGCAGGAGATAATCTAAAGTAGATCTGATGTCTTATCTCAGTGTCAGGCATGTGAATTTCTCTGTTTGCTTTGAATCAGTTGCAATAAAAAAACAAAAAAACCCCACTTTGGCTTGCCTTCTGCATCTGACACATACCTTTATGAGATTGCAGGTGATTTCATCTCACTTGTTTTTTTTCAAATCAAAACAGCTTGGATGATGTGTCAAGTCTGCGAAGTCACATTAAGTGCCAGATGTTTGGAGCTGAGAAAAAGCCTCAGCTCTTGTGTGGGCAGGGCTGTGGTGAGGGGCACTGTGGCCTCAGTGAGCTCTTATGTGAAGTCATGTGCATATTTAAAAAGTACAGACCAGGCTTGCAGGACGTGGGCAACTACAAGGGCATGTGTCTTGATTTTCTGTCTCCTCTGGGAACTGCTCTCCATGTGAACGGGGGTGTGTGGCTGCCAGCATTAGGAAACACTGAGCAGGACTGAGGCAGTGGTGGCAGTGAGCTCCCCTTCCTGTACTGCTGGGAGGATGGCAAGAAGTGTGAAGCACAGGTGAGCTGCCAGGCCTGACAGGGGCTGCCAAAAAGTAGAGCTTCACAGAGGGACTAATACTGCAAGGGAACGCCAGCTGGCCTAAATTCATCTCAAAGGCTGCCCTTCAGTGTAGAGCTGTCACTGGATCCTGCACGGAGCTGTATGAATACACCAGACTCTAACAACCAAGGCCAGTGCCTCTGAGATAGACCCCTTCCTTGCCCTGCACTTGTATGGAGAAGACAATAGGAGTGTCCTGGGACAGGAAGACTGGCAGAGTATTTCTGAGAAGAAGCTCTTCCCTTGCCTTATATCTTCTAAGGCTCCAGGAAAACATCAATACTCAAGTAAAATGAAAAATGCTTTTCTTTTTCTGGCATAAAAACAAAGTGTTAGAAAAAACAGAAGGTTCAACTGGAGCTTGCTGGGACGAAACGCTTAAGTTTTGCAGGGACAGAGAGTTTGATGCAGGACATCTTGTGCATCGGGCTGCATAAGGAAGAAGGTTGCATGAGATGCTCTCTTCTGCCTGTCCCCCGGGTCAGACACACGGCATTGTAGCTTTATTTTTCTCAAACACGGCATGAATCAACTCAGGAGCAGGAGGTTGAAGCAGCAAGACAGCTGCTATCCTCTCCTTGGAGACAGGGAAGCATTAGCATGCCACCAGACCTGACCCGCTTATATTACACGCACTAAACACATTCAGTTCCTTTCTTCTGTCTGTTTTTCATCAAAAGGTTAGAGCACAGGCTGAAAGAAGAGGGACTTTGAAGGGCAGGGCCCTCTGCTTCATTATGCATTAGGCCCCTTACAGTAAACAAATGAGCTAGAGGCTCTCCCCTAAGTAGTCTAATTTATATTGCACAAACCCATTAAAGAGTAGTAGTGTTTAGTTCCAGCTTTTTCTTTATGTTCACGGGTGCTCTGCTCCTGAACTCCTCTACCTGGAAGCCTGCTTTGTGGCCAGGGAGACACACTCTCACCCGGTTAGATGTGAGGCAAGGAGGGGGAGGATTGCTGTTTCCAGGGAAAGTACATCTCCTTGGCAGTGAGTGTTTACCTGGGAGAGCCAGGAACAACCTTGGATGCCTGCCAGTCCATTCTGAACCTGTGATTTGGCAGATGTGAGGCAGTAGGAGGGAGGGCACCTAGTAGAAATGTGGAGAAGCACGCCTGAAAAATTAGTTTGTCCACCTGTGTTCTCTGGGAGTACCATGGGTAGCTGAGGCCCAAGCGCTTGTTTTCATGTGCTGCCCATGCTTCAGGAGCAGCAGTCTACTGCAGAAGGGAAGAGCAGATTGGCAGCCTTCTCCCTGTTTGGCCCTTGGCAAAATATGTGCTTTCAGGAGGGAGCTTGGGGAAACATTTCCTTAGCAAAGGCTTGAAGCAATTTCAACGGCCAACCAGGACCAAACGAACTTGTTTTCACTTCCAGGATTGTGCCTTAGGGGAAAGGCAGCCCACCTATCCAACAATCTCATCTTCTACATGCTCTTTCTGGCAGCTTCCACCATGGTACCTGTTTGCCTTGAAACAGGTCTTGTGATCCTGCCTTTGATCAGAGAGTAAGAGCAGGCTGGTGTGGGTGGCATGGCCGTGCAATTCTGGCCACATCTGAGAATAGTCCATACTTCAGCTTTTTTCTGACTCATTCTCCAAACCACTTGCCTTTCTATATTGTCCCAGGGTTTCTGGGATCTCTCTTAACCCCCCTGGCTTTTAGTTGGAGGCTTCAGGATTATTTTTTCTTTCTCAGCTTTTCAAATTGCCCAGAGGTCCTGCTGGCATTGTTGTTTGACTTCCAGGTCTGGCATGAAAATTAGCTGAAGTGTCCACTCTCTTCTTTTGTTGCTGGGCAGTCAGGTTGTTGCCTGCCTCAGCTCTTACTTCCATGTAGGTACCCCAGAGATGCAGGAAAAGGGTTGAGCAAGGACCTGTGTGTAAGTAGAACATGGGACAGAGGTGACCACCCAGCTACTGACAGTGACAGATGCTGTGGGGAGTAGCACTGTCTCTGTTTGTTTGAATAAGGAGGACAAGGAAACATTTACAGACAGAGGAAGGAAAGCACAGTTTAAGCATATTTAATATCCATTTGAGCTTAAAAGCCCATAAATGTTTATAATCAAATAGATAATTCAAATTTACTGAAGTATACCTTCAACAAGGAAGTGTTACAAGCCTAAGGGCTTTGTGATTGCTTTGTTGTTGGAAGATGGACTTTGTTGAGGTTATTACAGTATTGACTTGAAGGGTATGGATTGACTAATAGGGCAGGTGATCCTGTCTGGCCTCAGCCAAGGCAAAAAAAAGAAAAAAACAAACCAAAAGGAAGTTAAGAAACTACTGCCAGCTTGTGGCATTGGCTGAGAAATCCCAAACAGCTATAAATATATTGTATCTTTTTAAGTTATAGAAATATATGATGAGGAAAGGAAGATTTCATTCAGTAGACAAGATAGTGGCAACCAAGAGAATTAGTTTACATTTTTATTAGGCATTCTCATTAAGGGAATGGGAGGGCAGGATTTATACGCTTCCTGTCTCATAAAGCTTATACGGGATGTTTCAGTACTGAGATGCTTAAGCATCTCAAACTAATGAAAAGATCATTTCAGGGCTCTTGAACTGCTTTATAGCTTGTGATAACAGAAAAGATGTGTTTATTTCAGGAAAGATTGTTTAACTGGTAGAGAAATGTGTTCTTGAGCACTGCTAGAGCAATATGCTAGCAGTCATCACATGCATATGTAACACAGTAGCTGAATAGTGGATCTAATCTGTTTACCAGGAAAGCAAATAATAAGATTGTGGGTTTTGCCTTTGCTCCAAACAACAATGAATTAACCTGAAGAGATTTTGTTTCTTATCTTAAGAGATTGTATTTTAGAATAAGAGACTTTGTGTCTTATTTGGAGAGATTGTGGAGGTTCTGAGGGGCAGATTTTTCTGTAAAAGAAGTACTAAATCTGAGGAAATTATAAATTGATTTTTATCTAAAGCACTGGAGGTCTGTTTAATTTGCAGTTTTATTGCCTCTTTTTACACTGTTTATTAATTCATTATCTATACTAATTCATTAGTTATACAATATTAATGCTAATTATTGTTAATTATCAAGTGTTAATTATTAATGTTAATTCATCAGCTGTACATTAAAGTATACTTTATATGTGTGCATTTTTAGATAAAAGCACAAATTGCTGTCTTTTTATGAATTTTGAATTAAGTAAATTAGTTCTTACTAGCATTTCTTAGTGTGTAAAGTGTAACACAGTATATTGGTTTAGAGCAACTCCTGCAACTTCAGTGACATTAGTCAAGCCTCAGACAAAACTGAGAACAAAATATGGTCAAAGGGACTGAGTACACTTGTTCATTTTAATAATGCTCTGCACAACCACTGCCAGTAAAATATTTCCAATATCAACTAAATGTACTAACCATTATGTACCCTGCATGCATTATGTGAAAACCTATAGACTAAAATAGCTTTGCTGAAATCTTTCAGCCTCCTCCATTTAATTGGGGGGGACCATATACCCAGAAAGCATTTAAATAGAAAAATGTCCTGACTTTTGGGTCTTCATTGGTCTTTGTTGCCTCCCTCTCTCCTGCCCTGTTGCATGTTTCTCGGATTTGCAACTAAAAGCCATTAACAGCTCAAGAGCTAAACCTGCTCATCAGACCAACTTAGGCAATGACTAGTCCAGTCTCAAGCTGAGAAATCAGCTCTTCACCCTACATCCCTGCGGTTCCCTGAGATGTAGTCAGGGTCTCTGGTAAATCTTCAGGAAGGGGAAGAATAGGATATCCGCCTGTAGTGTGCATAGAATGTTTCTAAAATTGTTCCAGCCAACATAAACTCCTTAGGAACAGAAGGTAATACTGTGTATTATGATGATCTCATTTATCATTTTAAGGCTTCGTTTAGTTGACCTCTTACTGCTGACATTTGTAACATTTCCCAGATAATAAAACTGAGCCACTGTCTGACTTTCTGTAACCACTGGGAAAGTGGTCCTCTCTGCCCCTCTCCTCTCTGCCAGTTCCCGTGGACCCACTCCTGACAGCTCCTCAGCAGTCATGTGAATTCTCCGAGTCTGGACCTGAGCACACAGTCTTTATTTCATTTTTGGACATGCTTTTGTACACTGCTTTTCTAAGTAAGGATCAAGATTGCATCCAGCTGCTCCAGACTATTTAAAATTTTTGAAAGCATGTTTGTCCTGGAACAGCCCCATTGAAATGAACAGAGGAGTGGGACACGCCAAGTGTATCCTTGGCAGCTCTGAACAAATCCCTGCCTGATAACATGTTTTGGTTTGTTGTTCAACAGTGGAGTGAGTTTATTGGAATTTCAATGATCATAATTAGGCTTCAAAAGTTAATGTTGTGTCAGCATGCAGGAAAGACATTGAATGTTGTCTTGGAGTCAAATTTCAGACTTGATGTTGTTTGTTGCTGTGCGCATGGTACTTCTGCCAGGGCAGTAACATCCATAAACTCTCCTTCAACAGGTATTCCCATCTGAGGCCAGTAATGGGTTTAGTATAGGGCATCGTGTCCATCCTTTTGGTGCAGGACATACAGGGGCAGAACCTCAAAAGCTAAGAGAACAGTACTGACCTCTTTCCAGCTGACTTTCCTTTCTTTAAAATCCCTTGTGAGTACCTTCATTTGATGACAGTTCCTTGGAACGCAGTGAGTCAGCTGATACAGTCCAGTTTACTTCATCATATAACCAAATTACTCCCTACCTCAGCAGAGTTTATTTTTGGTGTTTCTGAGGAAAGTGTGAATAAAAAAACCTGACCATGTAGAGTTTGAGGGTTTAGTTTTTGGGCATTGGGTCATTCTGGTTTGTTGTTGTGTTTTTGTTGTTACAACAGCCGTGGGACCTGTAAGTCTAGAGGTGGTGTTTGACCTTGAAAACTGCTCTCAATTACAGAGTAGGGCAGATCCCAGAGGCCTGGATCGATAAACACCTTATAGATAGCTTTAACTTCTCAGCATTACCTGTCTTACACCAGGCAGGGAAATGGATTGATGCCATGTTCAGATGCAAGCTGGCTTGTTTCCAGGCTTCATTCATGGAGTCACCATGGACAAAGCTCACTCGTGCCTCCCTCAGCCACTGGTGTTTCATAGATTCCCAGAGTAGAACAGTGTGTGGCACTGAGGAGAGTTTTGGGGAAAGCAACTTTAATATTTTTCCTTATTATTTATGTGCACTGCACACTGGTGGAGTTTTGCTCTTGTTTCCTTACTGGTTGCTTGTTTTTACTACTGAAGCCTGATCATTCTTGAAGGATTCAGTCATGATTCAGTAGCTGTGCAGAAATTCCTGAGAATGTTTTTGTGGATTTTAGCTGTGTTTTGTGTGCTTTTGCCAAAGTGTTTTCTGTGAGTGTGTCTATGCTGCAAGACAGGGATATCCAGCCTCAGGCTGGTGAAGAAATTTGGCTATTAGGGAGAGCTGGTTTAGGTTAGACATGCCACTGCTGGGGTCATTTTTTTGTCTTCTTCAGTAATACAGCTGTATTTTGAATCTAAGTCCTCAGCTAAAGTAAAAGAAAGTGTTTGAGAAAACTAAATCCAAAGAAAGCAAATGTTTCTGTTGTTTGTATATTCACAAAAAAAAAAAAAAAGATGGTCTACAGTGTTATTGAAATAGAGGGAAGAGGATATCTTTACAGATGAAAGCCATTCTCATTTGTGGGGTCTGCAGAATAAATTATTCAGTCCTTTTTGTGAATATTTGAGTATTAACATGTATTGTCTCAAGCTCTGATTTAGCTACAGTTGCAGAATAGTAACATCAGTGTCACATAGCTGAAAGAAAGGAGGAGGCAGGGAAACAGCCTCTTGTGCATGACAAGTATATAAAATGTAGTGGTCAAGGGACTGAGAGCAAGCAAGCAAACTCTCAGGGTGTTTGGCTGAGAATTCACTGTGAAGAAATCAGGATTTTTTACGCCTTACCATTTTTAGGCTTGCTTATAAAAAATACGGATTCAGAGTGCTAAGCTTAGAAGGAATGCAGCTGCTGCTGCTGCTTGGATAACTTCACAAATGTCCAAGTGTAAAACAATTGCAAATCTGAATATACATATGTATTTTTATGTTAAGCAGACTTCTTGCAATATTTCTAAAATTTTATATACAATTGTCCTGTACTCTACAGTCTCTTCAAATTTTCGTTTGTTAGTCTCTTTAAACTTCTGTTTATTTCTCAAACTGAGGATGTTTTTGCCTGTTTTCATGTGCACTTAATACATCCTGTAATATTCTTGTGTATTGGTATCATTCTTATGTTATGACATTGGCATTAGTTTGATGTCTTTTCTAGAAAAAAGCATCACTATTCTCCTCGACTTTTTTTTTCTTACAAAAGTTAATAATTATATAACATGTAATTACTTTTAGCTGTGGAACTGCCTTCCTCATAGTTCTTTCAAGGGATGATAATGGTGAACTCAACTCAGGGTATGAGCCATAGATGTTCTCAAGTATTTTGGTATTTTGACTGGCAGGAGCTGGGTATAGACAGTTTGCTCTATAGATTATAGATGTAAAATATTTGTCTTACTAAAAGGTGGTGTCTCTAAGTGGTGAGAAATTATTTAAGACTGAGTGTATAATCAGGTAGCTAAAGGGAATGTCAGGAACTTGTAGGAGAGTTTAGAATTACAGTTGTCATATGTAACTTTGAATTTAGCATTACCAAGTTTATGAATATTTAATCATCTCCTCTAATATTTCCTTGTCATTTTCCTTGTCCTTTTCTATTTTTTTCACTATTGAAATATTTCTGTATTAAAAAAAAAAGATTTTTAAGGAGAAATAAGTGTTGACAGGAGAAATATAAGCACTGTTAACAGATCACAGTATTTCATGTAACTACAGAAGATTTGCATCAATATAGTTTTGAGACTGACATGCAAACATCTAGAGGCAGTGTGTCATCTTCTTTAGACTTAGTTATAGTAAAAGCAGGACAGATTATTTTCATATTATTATGCAGCAGACACAAACCAATTAAGAAGTCTTTTGCCTTGTACAAAGAGGTCATTGCATTCGTTTGACTAGAAATTCAGGAAGAAAAAGTACTCTAGCTTTCAGTAGTTTCTGGTTGTTATGTGATTATCTCAGGCCTGTACAGCAGTAAAGTTTTGTAAAAAAACTTCTCCGGTTTGAATATGAGTCTAAGCTGAGTAATTCAAGCAGAGTTGGAATCAGTTATGGTTGAATGACAGTTAGGTATTGCTGTTTGTCTATCTTATGAATATTTTCAACTGATATGAAGCAGCTAACTACATCATTTATAATTAATATTTCATTCTTGACTCTGTGCAATTGTCAATGAAAAGGAATTTTGTCTTTGTAGGATGAGGGTCATCTTCATTATAAGAAGAGTAACAGTTTGAATGGTTTGAAGGAGTACTAGGGACATATTCAAAGGAAGGGGAAGAAGATCTCTTTGAGAAGGGATGGGAGGCATTGGGCTGAGCCACATGGAGGAAGAGAGGTAGAGCAAATGTTGGCACATTCTGGGAGAACTGTGATCGGTCTCTGCTGGCTGAGAGTTTCATACGTTTCTGAAGGGAGGTTGAGAATCTTGTGAATGGGAGTGGGAAGGTGTAAAGAGCTCTAAAGTTCGAACTGTGAGGAGGCTGGAAACATACAGTCTACAGAAGTGGTACATTAATTTTGTGGGCTGAACTTGTCAAAATGAATCCAACAACAAGTAAATAAAGGTGGAGGGAAGTCAATGTTTGAAAGTCAGGATTTATTTTTCTGTTGGGGGCTTTCTGATGACAAATAGACAGGTATGTTTAGTTTATTTGTGCTCAGCATATCAAGTGTACCATGTTGTTTGGATGTGACCCTTTATCCATATCTCCTTTACCTTGTTCCTTGACTTTGATCCACTGCTTGGAGCTGTGCCTGGAGACCGTTCAAAAGCTAAAATACAGCCTGTGCCTGTTTGTTAGGCAGCACTTTATTTGAAGCGCTAACAAAATTGCCTCCTGGCTTTTATGTGGGTTTGAGGGGGGAGCTTGACCTTGAGAGCTTTAGGGATTTTCAAGGCTGGGATATTTGTGAGATGACTCCTCTCTGGTCTGTGCCTGCTGCCTAGGAAGGGTTTTGAGGTGCATCCCAATGGCACCTTCTCAGAGCCTGTTGGGTTCACCCTTTTTGGTTCTCCTCAAAGTTCTCCCCCTATCACACTGCAGGTCTCATCAAGATTTGTAATTCCAGTGTAGTTGAGCTGAGTGGATTAGTTTAGGACTGTGTAGGCAGTTGATTTTCAAGTGACTAATGTAATACTTATTCATAGGAAGGCTTGGCATAGCTACTTAGTTGATCTGAAGAGCACAGAAATGACAGTCTGCAGAGTATATATAAAGCTTTCAAAATGTAAAGAAGAAAGAAGCATCGTCAAAAATATATCATTGTGATATGTTCCACTTCATATTGCTAATCACGGTCTTTATATCTTCAGTGGTTTAGTGCCTTGTGTTAGAGGTGGACTGCTGTGTCTTCCGTGGCTCACATGAGTCAGTGGTTAATGAGGTCACGATGAGTGCTGGAGGTCTCTACAGGTCAGATCTTTAAAGGAAGATGCCTTCTCTGAAGTGTTTGAAAGGCATGTTGGAAGTGTTGTAGGTGGACTGTTTCAGAGCATGTTAAGAGATCTATCTTCTCACAAAGCCACACTGGTAAAATTGCAGTAATAATAACTGAAATTGGATAACATTTAAAGAAAAAAAATCCTCATAAGTGGAAAATTCCAGGGCATTTTCTCAGTGCCCTGGAAGAAAAGAGTGTAAAGCTTTTCTTTATCTTTAATACACAAAAACTTAGAGTGGGCTCCTTAGAGCTGACAAGATTGAGTATTCCCATTGAATGCAAAGAAAGCATATGGAAAAAGTCAGACATTACTGGTTCATCACTTCAGCAGGATAGTACTGCATTTTGCAGTACTTTTCTTCATGGAATGTGTTTTAAACAGTTTTTGACTTTTAGTCAGACTGAAAAAAAACCCAAGTTGCTGCCCTAGCATTGCACTTTTGGCTCCCATGTGGCAAACCCACGTGGCCCTCGAGTTCATGATAGTCCTGCAGTTCAGGAGCAGTCCTGTCGTTCAGGTACTGCAGCTGCAATCCTGCACATGGGGCAACTCTTCTACCCTGATGTCCTGAGTTATTTTGAATGGATGAAGCCTCTTGCTTCCTTTCTTCTGAAGGCACAAGGGATGTAAGATGTAGTAGAAAGGGGTGTGTCGTCTCCAAGTTTTGCTGCTTGGGAGCTGTGGCCATACCAGCCATAGAGGGATCAGATCATTCTGTGCCTGCCCAAATGGCAGCTCCACGTAACCACAATCCTCCTGGGTAGTTGTCCACATGTGAACACAGCCACTAGTTCTATGTTTGCTGCTTTTCTTTTTAGCCACAGAGATTTTGTAGTTAATACTAGTGTTTGCTTGCAAGAGCAGCTCAAATGAAGATTGTGATTTAAGTGTCACTGGGTTGGGGACATTCAGTAGTGTCTGTGCCTATAAACTTGATGTTCCTAAATGCTTTTGAATAGCATCTGCTGAGAACAATATTTTAACTACTTCAGTTAGTATTTTGGAGGGGGGAAAGATGCTACTTGTAGTAGATGATCTTCAACTACTAAGAAGTACAGTGTATTTTAGGCTTATTACCTAAAATGCATATACTTAAATACATTTAAAACTGAGTGCTGAAAAAGGTTATTTTTATACTATGTAATCTACAAAATCCACAGGGTAGAACCTGTACAAAATAAAAGTGAAGGTACTGGTTCCAATTTTAATCATGACTGAGAGACTTTCCGGAGGAGGTGGCATCCAGTAAATAGTCTGGGTGTTTTGGCCAAGGTGAAAGTTCTTGCTTAGTTTTTTTTTGTCCAAAAAGGTTTAAATAAAGAAATAAAGCAACTCTGGTGTTAAACAGGATGTTGCTACTGTACAACTACCAAAAAGCTGGATGTCACCCATTCCTCTTGGCTTTGGGCATAGGACACATTTCCTAGATAGTTCAGAGTTGTCTTTCCTTCCATAGGACAGTCAAAGTATGGTCAGGCATTTGCTGTGCAATCAGCTGCACCCAAGGAGTTGTTACCAGCCACCTTCTGTGTTGGTTCAGACCCCTTCCCAGCTCTGCCAGCTGGACGATTCACATGAATGTGGTCTATATTCCTGCTTCATATAAATCCATACAGTTCTTGGTATGTATCCCACTGAAATAGGTTATATCAGACTGAGTCTTCTGTGTCAGCAGTACCTCAGGAGCAGAAATACACAACCAACTTTTCGCTCTTCATCTTTTTCACTATATTTCCTGAGAAGAGGCATTTGAAAATCATTTCCATTTTTGTAAATTGTAGACTTGAATGCTCAGTGCTCTGCAGAGTAGCTCTGCATTGCCGCTGGCACTTGTTTGGAGTAAAATTTTGTGGACAGAACTGTTGCATCTGAGCAATGTCTAACTTGGTTCATTTATCTTTTCAGCCCTCTGTAAGATTTTCCTTTAGGTTATCCTCAATAAGTGCAGCATTTGAGTGGCCATATGTTTGGCAAAACATACAGATAATTTACAACTATTGTTTGTATTCATTTTTGTAGTTCTGAAGTTATTTTAAAAACACAGCCTAAAGGACTTCTTCCAGAATTAATAAGTTTTCACATAAATCTGGAAATGCCTGTACTTCTGCTCAGATCTCCAGAAAAGTGTGTTTAGTTCATTAGTTTCATGCTGAAGTGTTAACATTTTAGGTTGTTTTATTAGGAGAGAACAAAGAACTCCTGGCTTGTTGAAAATTTGTTACACAAAAATAAGGATGAAAAGGTTCCAAAAGAGCTGATGTTAAGCATTGCAAACTGGATGAAGTTGTGCAGATTGGACAGATTTACAAGACATCTGGTAATTAGCTTCCAGCCCCCATGGAGTCCTGCCCTATGAAAGCTGCTGCTGCGTGTGCTGGTGGGAGATGAAGCATAACCCTGAAAAGCTAGATCTTTGTGTTCACAGATTATCAGTGGACTATTGAAGAGTCTCCAAGTACCCTTTTGGAAAACTACCTCCTACCAAAAAAATGTCCAGCATCTCTCCCTTTGCAGGATTGTCTTCTCTGCTGGCATTTGCTTGGTGCAGTGGGGAGGAGGAACAAGCTATCAAAGACCTCTTTATGGCTTTCCCTGCCTGAGCCAACCTGCCAGTCTGCTCCACACCGGCTTGCTGAGCTCCCCCGGGACTGCACTACAGCTGGGAATTGCTGGAGTGTGACTGGCTGGTTATGTCCCCCTGCCCAGCCTAAAATACCAGTGATGCTTGGGACTCCTGTGAGAACTGGGCATCTGGTGAGTAACCTGCTCCAGGGAACTAAGTCAGCATGCTTGGGTGCAACAGACCCAGAGCTAGGCCACAGAGTTTGATCCTTTCATGATTATTATTATCATTATTGTTGTTATTACTATTACTACTACTACTGTTATTTTCCAGTAGTATTTTTTAAGTTTCATTAAGGAAGATTTAAGCAAGAAAGAAGACTTGCCATTTGAGTTAGTTTTGTAAGTTGCCTGTTGGGAGCACCTATGTACACCCTAGTTATAGGATAAGTTGTGTTTGTGTGGTTTCTGAAGTTCAGGAGTTACTTGTCAGAGACTTGGGAGACTACTTCTGTACCATGATTGTCTCTTACCTGTGCAGTTACTTTGATCAAGTCATTGTCATGTTTATTATTCTATCTGTAAAACAGAATATTGACTGTCTTAAATAACTGCAGCAAAAATGGTTAAGATCAAAATTATATATTCACTACTACTTTTTTTTTTTTGTTACAAGTATTTTAATCATCTAAACATCAGTAGTCAACTCCACCAGGCTAACTACTAGTAAAAATATTTGTCCTTTCAACTCTGAATTTGTAAAGTACTGTGAGCAGGGAGCCTGTCTTGAGTTAATTTTTCTAGCAGTGCTGTCCTTTAAAATTAGGCATTTGCAGCAAAGAAAAAGCGTTATTGAGATTAGTTATCAGAAAGAGCATCATTTTTCCAGATTGCAAGTGTAAGCCAATGTGTGGCTAATGGTGTTCACTAAATTATACTGACTGAGAATGTGAAGGAAGTGGAGTTACGTATCAATATATAATATTAGGACATATTGGAAGAGATTATACTTAATTGGTATATAACTGATGAACTTTGCAATGGTAGACATTAAGCATATTCTTTCCACTGATAAATCATGCTTATAGCCTCAAATAAAAACAGTCTGAGCCTTTTCTTCTTAAGATCACAGCCATTCCGTGTCCATCTTGTAGTGGTATCTGATTCCTGAATGCAGCGCAACTTGTGCTGCAACCTGAGCTATTGGAAAGAAGGATGTAGTGCCCAGAGTCAGTGCTGTCCATGTGCTTTTGATTTGCCCAGGGTCTGAGTTGCTGTATCCTACTGCAAGCAGTAAACAGCTGCTCTCCTGGCAGCTGCCACAAATCTGGGCTGTAGGAGAAAATTACTTTTCTTGGAACCAAGTTGCAGCATATCTTAGTCCAGTGGTACCAATGTTCCAGGGTCTGCAGCAGAGTTCTGTATGGGTCACAGATTCCTTAGCTTGTCTTGAAAAGTGGCAGCTCCCTTAGAGGAGGGGTACAAAGCCCTGCTCCCAAACAGCCTCTGCTCTGTACACTACAGCTGCCTCCACAGAGAAAATTTGCTTTGAAGAGTTACTTATTAAATTAATATTGTTAGAGAGAGCAGTCGTTAGGCTGGATCTGGCTGTTCAATAAACAGATTTTACTGAGTGAGACTTGTTTCACTTAGATGTTTATTGACTTTTTTTTCCTCTGAAATGATTATTATTTTCACATTTCTCTTTAGTATAGTACACCTTTGTGGAGTAAAATGAACTGATATCAGCCATTGATTTTTGTGTATTAGTGTGCATGATGCTTTCTCTATTCCTTTGAATTGCTGTGCTTCTGGAGCTGAAGCTGGTATTCACAGGGGGTTTTAATGCTTTTTATACACAAATTACGTTTATATATTCTCTGTACCAAGTGTTTCTTCAGCTGTCTCCAGTTCTGCATTATACAAAACAGATTCCTATCCTCTACTGCTTTTGTTTTGAAACTCTCCAAATACTCATGGTTCAACATTGTTGGGCTCATGTTTTAGCACCCAAATCAAGCCTGCCCTTTGCTTGGTACAGGACGGTCACTGCTCATGATGTGGGGTCACTCTATCTCTTACATACTAAATGAACAGAGGAGAACAGTGAAGAATCAGAGAGAGGATCCTGAGCCTCTACTTTATAAATAGAGCACTGAAGAGCTAAAATTGCACTTGCAGAGTATAAGTCCTTGAAGCCAATTCAGGTTGATCTGCTGCAGCCCCCCACTTCTGCCCTACTCCCTTGCTGCACAGTTCTTGTGCTGATGGCATTCCCACCAGTCTGCAGCCAGCTGCTGCTTCCAGGAGTCCAGGCAGCAGTTGCTGGTTACTTCTCAACCCACTCAACACCACAGGGCAATTTGGAATGGGGTTTCACAAGCACCACTACAGGTGTCAAGGGAGGGGAAGGAGCAAGAGGAGGCATAGGCCTGGTTTGGCTGGAGTTTAATTGGTTGTGGGATAGCACTGGTCACCTTGCACTCAGGTCTGCTGGAATGTGTTATACCCCAGAAATTTGCTTTATAGATTCAAATTAGCAAAAGTCTATTTGCAAAATTGTTTTGTTGGCAGTACAAAGGTAAAAAACAAATCTAATATCAAATAATGGATTAGATATATAAAAATTATTAACAGTGATAAATCCCTGCCCTGCAGGGAATGTGAAGCTTGTCATCATTTTGCTTTAAGGAGAGTTTAAAGCACATAGCCAGAGTTCTGATGTTTGTTTCAGAGCATGAATCTTGGGGGGGGGGAGAAAAACTTATTTAATCAACCCTCAATATAGGAAATATTTTTTTAACCAGTGTGGGGACAAGACTAAAGGCAGGCATTCAACACAACAGTGGAATGTTGTGTTGAACAGGGATCTTGTTCTTTGGCTCCTTTAAAACAGGTAACTGCTTTCAGTTCCAATAGCTCCCGTAGTGACCCCAAGCATGTTTGGAAAGGAGCCAGATTAGAGACCGTATCCGTATTGCATTTGATGTGGGGAAGGCCTTGGTATATGAACTGCAAAAGGGCAATTTTTTTTTTTTTTTTTGAGAAATACAGCCTTTTACTGGTTACAGAGATTTCCATTAGACTTTTGTGGTTTCATGTTAGGAAGCTATGGCATGTTAGGGAGCTATGGCATAGCATTTTCTGGCTTTTTAGGTTGTACAGCCTGATGTGGAAATGGATAAAGGCAAGAGGGAGGAAGTATTTGAAAGTAATAATAGAATTGCATTTGGAAGAAAACCTGTGCTAGAAGGTTAGGAAGACTGAACCAAGAACTGACTTAGATGATGAAAATACAGCCTTCCTTTGAAGGAAAATATTCAGTGCTTGCTACAAGTTAATATTCAGGAAGTAATGTGAAACAACTACAAGTATGAAACTAATATGCATGTAGTAAAGGTCATTAAATCCCTAATTAGGTGCTTCTTATTCAAAGTGTTAATGTATGGTAATGCAGACAGGATGTCTGACTGGCTGGTTTTGTCTTTCATCTACTTTTGTGTGGGCAAGCTGGAACTTTTTTGCTGAACATGGAAGCTTATTTTTTTAGAGGAGTAGGAAAAAGGCAACTTCTGACTATATTGCTGTGAAGTGGTGAAGAAGCCCAGTCTTGGACATTCTGGAGGCAGAGGAGGAGGTTACACTGTGGGAGCACCAGGCATGTTGGATGCTCATCTTCTTGAGAGGTGGATACACCCACATTTCAGTGACGGTGACTTCTCAGCAATTATTTCTTGGTGCTTCGTGAAGTACTTGAATAAATTGTGTTCTATAAATTGCACTTTATCCTTTTATGATATTAGACGAAAGTTTTTCCGCAACATTAACGCCTTTCACAAGTTTCATCACAGACTCTGCCTTTAGGCTTGAACTGTCAGATAGTGGTGGTTCTCTAAATCACTGATGTGCTTTCTGTCTTGAAAAAAGCATAGGTCTTCTTCTGTTCATAGGTGTTCTTTTCAATTTTTGGATGAAGGCACCTTCCTTAGAAAACAAAATCTAATACACAGAACAGTAGAAGATTTTTTTAATACATTGGTCAGTATTTGAAATTGCCTAGTGTTGAGGTGTTTGGAGTAGATTGATAGCTGGGGATTTTATTTGAACAGCTCTAGTTAACTTGCAGGCTTAGTCTCTTGAAAATTGCCCAGTTATTATTCCTAGGCATGAGTATTTATAAGTTTATTACATTTTTAAAGCCAGTTGTATTTTTAGATTAATTAGATCATTTAGTGAAATTGTTTTAACTGTTCTTTCTTCCTCCATCTGAAGGGTGTGCATAAACGATGTCGGGAACAATAGGTTTTCTTTGTTGACATTAAAAGTGTCATTAAAAATATTGGTAGGAAATCCTAAACTGGATTTCCCAGTGTCACTTAGCTTTTAGATGTGAAGATTTTGTAGTGAACGATGGAGGCAACTGATGTATAAAACATGTGGATTCCACAGACCCATTGAATGACCTACTAATAATGTAATCTCAGCCCAGTGGGTAAGGAGATGGCTTGAGATTTGGAGGATTTACATTGCAGTCAGACTCCACAGCACACGTTTTCTGGATGACATTAGGCAAATGTGCCTCCATTTTGTGTTTGTGGACAGAAGGAATTTTGAGTGGAAGGAAAACGTAAACTATGTACCTGCTAGACAAATTTCTTCAGCAAAGGGATTTGGTCTTATTACAAACTGAGCTTTCTACCAACAGTAAGAAAATAGTACATTTTTACACTAGTGCTACTGGTGTTTCAACAACGATGACAGGGAACTGATCTTTTATTTTATGCTAAATTACAGCTTTGTTATTATAAACACATGGTGGACTAGCAGGAAATGTTTCCCTTTACTGACAGTCCTGCTCTGTGTCTTATTAGGTAGTGTGGATAATTTCTCCTGTGTAGACATGGGAGAGGGACTTCTATGCAGATTTAGTGTTACCTAAAATAAACCAAATGTTCAGCAGGAACTTCCTTCATGCCTATGAGTCCTGAGATTTCTGTTCTCAAAAACAACTCATGTTTGGTACACTTTTTTGTGTGTTGCCTGGGTATATAACTCCTCTGTCAAGAGCATGGACAGAAGCAATTGGATATATTTTGTTACATGGTTTAAATATGTTCTGGCATTAGTTATTTTTCAAAAGAAAAATTACAAGAATTCAGCTTCCATAATTGGCTAGGATTGTTCTGGAAGATGGAAAGAACCCAATCAGACTTCTAACAGCAGCAAGAAAGGTCCTAGGAACTAGAAGGAATACAAGGAGGAAAGTAATGTTGAGCTATTGCAGCAATGAGCTAATTTAATGGGGCTTTTGGCCCCAGTGGAAAAACTGTCAGCTTTTTAAAATACTTTACTTGGATTATCTACATATTACAGCTTTGATGGAATTAGCAAATTATTTGTTACTTAGCTTCCTTTGGTAACAACAGTGTATATTCTTCTACTAATGGCAAGTTTAGCACTGGGTTCTGTTAGTCAAAAACATTTCTTTCTCTTTAGGATGATCAGTAGCAGGTCTGCACTCGGTTAGATTCCCCTAATGGTACAATGCGACATGAACCAAAGACAGCCACATGATTGCATTTCTAAGCCAGAGCACACAAACTAAAGTTTATGCCCTACACTGGCTGCAGGAGGGCAAATGATACCTGATTAAGCACAAAGCTAATCCATTGATGTTTGTTCAATATGGTTTGGCCAAGTTAGTTTAGGATGGATCAGCACTTTGCTTTGAGTAGCCATGCTGCTTTTTATCTGATAAGAGGAACTCTCAAGCTGGATTTGCTTTGCATTGAACCATGTCCTCATGCACGAGTCCTGCACTGCTTTACAACCAGCTGAATTATCAGAGGGTCCATGAATGAAAGATAGGTTTTATTTTTTTAAACAGTAATTTCTAGTTTTCAATTGTAAGGGCATGATAGACCTTAGGGAAGTAACAGAAGAAGAGGCTTGTACAGTGAACTAGAAGCTGTGTATCCTCATTTCCACAGAGCCTCTGTGGATCTGCTAGAAGCAGTAAATAACCTTTTTCTGCAAACAGATGTAGCAGGTAGTTCGGTCGCAGGTAAAATAAGAACAGGTGTAGCTATATAAAGAACACAATAGACTGAAGCTTTTTCTTTGTAAAAAATTACACATAACCTGTAAACCTTAATAATAGTAGGCACCTTGTAAAAGCATTTTCAGCATGGTTTTAATACATTGCTAGAGACAGCCCACATTTGTTCAACCTGAGAAAAACGTAATCCTAAAATTAGGGCTATACTTGTAGCTTTTGCCAGTGAAACCAGTATGCTTTCTGTATCTAGAGGATGTACTACCCAGATTCTGTAAGTTAGAGGTGCTTAGGCACTGGTGCTGGTGATAGGAAGGCTGAGAATAAGTACTCCAAAGAGCCCTGTAAACGAGACATTGAAAAATAATGAAAATGGAAATTGCTGTCCATGCTTGTCACAGGTCACAGAACTGAAAGCCATCCACAAACATACGCCTTTTCATTAGCCTTCATTTCCTTTCTCGTACTCTGTAACCAAAAATACAAGAGTGCCTCCACACTTGGGAAAAGAGGATTAAGGAAAAAAAGGATAGTGGACAAATTTTCTTCAAAATGTTTAAAATATCAAAGCAAGAAAATAATCTGAGCATCTTCCATTCCCATGTTCAACATTAAAATACAACTATTGGTAAGTGATTTGTGCTCTCTCCAGGCTTTACTGAATAACTCTCAGACAGCCTACACCAGACAGAGATCCTTTGGTGAGATTATTTTTTGTTCTTTAATTACCAACAGCATGACAGTGTGTATTTGTAGCTAGATAAAAGGCTAGTGTACTACAAGATAATGTGTGAAAACAGAGCTAGACAACCCTTTCTCACTGCATGGAGGGTGAGGAGGATTTTCTCAAGTACTGAGCTTAGCAGTTTGAGTTGGGAGCCCGGCTCCCCATGCAGTCAGTGAAAAGTAGGTGTCACCAGATGGAGAACCTTGGTGTTAGGGAGTATTTAAATGCTCCTTGTAGTGCAGCCACTGATATCTCTACCCTGATTGTCTGGGAAGTCTGAGGTGCAAACATCAGCATCCACACTAGCTATCTTGCATGGTAGATATGAATCTCCACCTCTATGATAAATTGAAGTTAGTTGAGCCTGGGGCATTCTGCTTCCACTAGAAATGAGTTCATCAAGCTCAGAAGTTCAGATGATGAGGCAAACAGACTCGCTACAAATGGGATCTGTGTATTTGACTGAATTGTATATGCTGATAGGATGTGTTGTAGGCCCATTATCCTCTAGTGGTGTGGTACTGAACCAGAACATCATCAAACAGCTTTAGCTGAGACATTGCTGTCCAAAATAAAGCCTTTTGTGCTGGTAACATGCTGAGTGCCTTTTTTACAGGATTTATAAAAGTCAGTTTCTGAAGCTGTGTTGTAGATTTTGCAGAGCTTCACTATATAGCACTATGAAGTGGATTTTTCAAGTACAAGGTTATGGATCATTCTTGAGGGCATTTGTTCTTCCTTTCCTTAGTACATTGAGTTGAAATAAGAAAAATCAAAAGAAGGTATCTTATCCCTCTCTTAAGGCACTATCTTCACTTAGGTTGCTGTAAAAATTATAATTATACCATTGTGACAGAGTTATGATTGAGCATTCTGTGAAGCACTTCAGGAGTTTTACTTTTCCTGCATCTCATTTTGAGATAAACATTTGGGAAGGATGGAGAGAGCTCTTTCCCTACCTAACTCTCACTCCAGGTGCCCCATTTGTTTTGTTAGCTGCTGCCTTTGTGATGATGTTAGAGGTCTTTTCCAGCATTTGTGGTTCTGTTATTCTACCTGTCTGGCTGTCAGACCTAAGGGCAAAGCCTTAAAGAAGAGAATATGGAAAAATATTCCACCACTTAAATGTGTGCTGTGTAGGCACCCCTGATGGTTTTCTTGAGATGTAGACCAGTACATTTAGTTTTATGGTACCAATGACATTTCTCATAAGACAATTTTAGAGTCTGACAGACTTCACTGTTGGAAGCTTCCTAAAAAAACAAACTCAGCCACCCCTCCCTTGTATCTTATTACCAACCCGTATTCTTTATCATAATAAAGCATAACGGAGTTAACATCAAATCTAGCTAAATTACATTTTCCTTCACCCTTCTTCCTTTTAATTATCACAGTCTCAGTACTATGAAGTTGCATTCTGTCACCAAATTTAGAGCTCTGTGATTCAGAGGAGTGCTGTTGACAGAAACAAATTTAGCAAGTGCAGAAAGCAACATGCTACTAGCATCATGTAGGTTGGAAATTTCTTGTCCTAGTTTCTCATCCTGCAGCTAGTTCCATATGGGCAGCTTCAATGCATTTCAATGTAATGAATTGTAACAAAAGCTGAATTTGGGTTTCTCTGACCACTGCATCGGGGTCTTAACAGGCTTCTTGCTGGTGTGAATGCCACTGCATCCGTGTGAATGCTCATAACACTGTGCTGGAAAAGCTGTTCTTCATGAGACTTGAGAGCCAAGGTTTGAAGAACCTGGTGTGAACTCATGGGCTTCTCAAGTTTAACCTCACATCTTTTCAAATTCACTATCTGAAGTCATACTTGTAAATTAAATCTGTTCAGTGGACTAGCTTGGCTAGAGTGTGGTTAAAAATCCTTTATCTTATTTGTATCAGGTATATATCCCTCAGTGAGGAGGCATAATGAATATATACTTAGGAAGCAGATGCAGCCAGTTAACTTCATCTATTTCAAAAATTGATCCAGCTTTAATGTATAAACTCTCCTCATTTTCCAAATAATATTTTGTCATTTCGATTAAATTGCTTTGTTATTTTGTCTGAGGTGTTTTTAGCCCATATTGTAGAAAATTAATCAAGTGGGTTTTTTATTGAGAATGTACTGCTGTTGATTTACTGAATTTGAATATATTGCTGTTGCCTTTACTGAATTTATGATGTTCTGTAAGGTAATCTGGGAGGGCAGCAGACTGTTAGCAATGTGCTGCACATGTGTGCTGTGGGGCCAAAACACTGAAGTTGTCATCAGATCGTTGCTCCATGAAGATTTTGTGTTTTAAGGGACAGGATAGAGGAGAATTTTTTGTCTGTATGGATCCTGTGGGAGAAGTCAGAAGGAGTTGGGTCTTTCAGTGATGAAAAGAGGGGGGAAGAAAACCATGGAAGTTCCCCATTGTAGTGCTCTTCCTGGGGTATTTTATCCAGTGTGTCAGACAGAGAGTTCTAGGCTGTCACTCACATGAGTTCTTGGGGTTTAAGGTGAGATGCTTGAAGCCTATGCTTGCCATAGGGCAGTGAGTGTCTTGAACACCAGGAAAGTTTCTGGGAATGAAGAGCTCAAGTGTAGGCCCTAGAAGTGCCTCCTGTGGCAGCGTCTTTAGTGCCCAACAGGAGGGCAGTATTTTTACTGGGTATATCAAAGAAATAGAAAATTGTGGACAAAGTAAAGCTTCCTTATTCCCAGTTTTCAGCCTGAGTTTTTTGCTGTTCTCTGTGGGAATGGAACAGTTAGATTTCCACCAGGGAGTGGCAGTGTCTTTCTGCAGCACTGAGACAACGCTCAGGGTGACTCCAGCCAGGTACTCAGCCGAGGTTTGGCCTGAGGCAGGACTTTCTGCTCCACCCGCAGTCGTCCAAGTGGGTGTAACCCCACTGTTCTGTCCTTGTGGAAATCACAGCCGAGCTGAGACTAACTTGAATAGGTCTGGTATCTTCTCCTGAGTTGTAGAGAATATGGGTTTGTTTACTTCCAAAAGAGATTACCTTGGTATTTATGCAGAAGACAAAGTGGAGTATGGCTGGCTGAGGATGATCCTTATTGGAAACACACAGGTTGTAGAAGTCAAATGTGATGTCTTGTGTTTTCTCACACTGCTAATGTAGAAATTGCAGGGATGTTCAGGCTGCTGATGAAGCAGGGGTATCTTTTACACCACTGGAAGTGAGACACCAGCTGTTAAATAGAAATATCACAGACCTCGTTCAGATGTGATGATTCAACTTTTTGAAATGTTCTCCTTTATCTGATAGCAGTTATTGTTACAACTTTATGTTTCTGTTGACATTACAGAAATTTTTCCTCTGCAGTTAGGATGCGTTTCAAACACAGCATTTTCTTCCTTTTACAAGGTTAGAACCTTGCAATCTTTCTTGCATTATGTGTTGGTAGTGGTAGTAGAAGAGGAGAGCAGACAGCAACAGCCAGAGAGCCACTGCACTTAGCTGGTGGCTACCAGCTGATAGATGCCCGTGTGCTGACTTGGTCAGTGATTACCAGATAGTTTGGCACTGGACTGGTGCTACACCTAATTGTGAGTGATTCATTGGACTGAAATATGTCACTGATTTAATTCATCTATTTAATTAATCTGTTTGAATTGCATCCAATTGTTAGAAGTGTATGAAAGAAAGGTACCTGACACACAGGGCAAGAGCACTAACCTCTGCATTAAACTATAAAACAGTCATTAGAACATATAATGCTGAAATTGAATTGCTCCATAGAAATTTGGTTTTGAAGCACAATACTAATTAGCTGTAAGCTTGATGAGTGTCAAGAATTAATTGAAACATTTCAGTGGCCTGTGTGGGTTTTAAATATTGTCATTATTGCCCCAATATTTTCAGTTCTTACACTAATTGCTTTTTAGGGAGCATGAATAAAATTATCTTCTGGAGTGACTGAGGGTACAAATGGTTCATTAGATCACCAAAAATGGACCTCTTTGCTTCTGAATTTCCCTTTTTTTCCCGTAAAGTTTTTCTACTATTTTTCTTCCACTTTTATCCATGCATTGCAAATAGAAAGGTGGTTGGTTTTAGACCCAAACTTTATTTTGACAACACTTGTAGTTTTTCTTTCCTATTTGTGCTCTGGAGGCCAGCACTCCATTGTTACCTACTTTCATTTTGGCAACAGGAAAATATATACAGCTTCATCAAATAATTTTTTGTTTTTAATTAAATAGGATGCCAGCCAAATTCCATGATTATTTTGTTTATGAAAGGCTCGCAACATTTGGTACATGAAATGTCTACAAGATAAAAAACATCTTGGAAAATTATGAATTGAAAGGGAATTTATAATCAAAATCAGCTCCTGTTTTTTTCTCAAGTATGATCTTAAAGTAAAAATAGCTAAATTGGTGTGGGTGTTGCAGATGCATAATGCAGACTACTCATATTCTTTGTCTCTAATGAGTGTCTCCACATTTGACTACATAGTAAGGATGGAAGTCTGACATGCCGTGTTTACAGTCTGCAAACATATGTCTGACACATGAGGTGACATGACATAGGAAGAGCCTTAACACTTGGAGGGCTTGTAGAGAGGCTCCTCTGGGTGTTGAGCAATTCCAGAAACCAGGAACTCCCAGGCTACAGTGTGGGGCCATGCCCTGTCTCTTGCTTCATGTGCAATCACACATGACAGTCCTCAGTGCCTGTTCCTTGGGATCACAGGTGGAGGAGGATGGGGATGCTTCACCGTGTGACTGTGAGATGTAGGTGTTGCCTGGGAATCTGCTGAAGAGGGGAGAATTGAAAAGATCTTTTATAGTGCTGTGTTATTGACTTATCTGCATAGATGTGATGAATCTACCATATCTCCATGAGCTGAGCAGTGTTTTCCATAGCAGTGTGTTTGGATCTCAGGAGGTTAGGTTTGGGACCTTTGTGTTTTTACCCAGACTTGTTTACATATTTGATGTGGGGGTGTTTTTTGGTGAGGAGGTTAGATGGTTACTGTATAATAATAGCATTAACGATAGCTCAGAAGTCAAGAAAATGCTGGTTCATTATTCCTTATTTCAAAGCTTTACTTTAATAATTAAATATGCAATAACCCTTCCCGTAGTGAGAAGTGCATTCAGTATTGTGCTTCTTAAAGTAAACTATTTTTGGCTCATTGTCTCACTGCCAATTGCCTAGAGGTGTAACACAAATATATCCTGAAGAAAACAGTTATTTGGAATGACAGTGCTGTAAGCAGC
Source organism: Calyptomena viridis (assembly GCA_013390005.1). NCBI lineage: Eukaryota > Metazoa > Chordata > Aves > Passeriformes > Eurylaimidae > Calyptomena > Calyptomena viridis. The sequence goes on from WEIV01023057.1 coordinate 143,321, forward strand.
TCAATTCTGTGTTACTTGATTCTCTCTCCCTTCCCTAGTTTTGCTTCCCAAGGGTGTAATATTTCACTCTGGCCTATGAAACAAGTGGCAATAAATGTGTATCAATATACTTGAAAGTCCCATTTTTTATGAAGGTATGCTTGGAGAAGATGGTTGTAGTCAAGATGTACAACTCCTTTTGTGTATGAATATGATGTAATTGGAAGGGTGAGATGTGGAACCTCAGCGCATCCACATACTCAAGAAAGCAGATCTGGGAGTCTGTTTCAGACAGTGAAAGTCCAGTAGATGATGATCAATGTGTTTCGTTGCTCTATCTCCAAAGAGGCTGCAGAGTACCCAGCTTTTGTGCCAGTTTAGAACACAGCTCACTGAAACCAGCTGGAAATTAGGTACATCTTAAAGATAAGCAAGTGGTTTTTATTAAACAAAACGAATGCAGGAGGAAATCCATAAAATGCCCCTCTCAAAGGTAGACCTGACTCTTTCTTTTTCTCTCCGCTTTTTTCTTGTTGCAGTGCCGGTCCTAAAGGAGATAACATTTATGAATGGAGATCGACTATACTTGGACCTCCAGGTTCTGTATATGAAGGAGGCGTATTTTTCCTGGATATCACGTTTTCATCTGACTATCCATTCAAGCCACCAAAGGTAAGGGTAAGGTTTTTACTGTGTTTATCATTTTTTCAGAGATGAGGAGAATATAGCTTGCAACCAAGTGAGTGCATATCACTTTGTGAATATCACATTTTTTTATGATCCAAAATCTTGGCTTGCAGTCTCAGAAAAATCCTGTCTAATTTATATCCTAATTATCACAGTCAATTTCCAAGCTTCACCAAGTGATAAATGAGATAATAATTCTGAGCAAGAGGTAACATTTGAAAAATTTTAATTCTAGTAGAAGACAACACAAGGCTTTCTTATGCTTCCTTCTTCTCATTCCAGCTACTAAAATATGTGTATAATAAAGTCTTTTTTGTTATGAACCAGATTCTATATTAAATATTATCATGGAATTTTTAGTAAAATAAGAAAAAAATAAAATAAGTTTACACAGTCAACTAGAGTGTTATATTTGGACTTCAAAGTGGGTAAATTACTGTGATGATTTACATTATTGTAAAATCTCTATTTTCAACAGCTAAGTTCAGCAACTTTGTTTGGCTGCTCAGAGCCAAGGGGCACCATCCCTAGGCAACAGCGAATGACTCTGTCTCTTATGCTGTGATTCCAGGTTACTTTCCGCACCAGAATTTATCACTGCAACATCAACAGTCAGGGAGTCATCTGTCTGGATATCCTGAAAGACAACTGGAGCCCTGCTTTGACTATTTCAAAGGTTCTGCTGTCTATTTGTTCTCTTCTGACAGACTGCAACCCAGGTAAGGAGCTGATAGTTCATTGAGTGTCTGCTCTTAGTCGTTTGACTTAGTTGTCATGGAATGTAATTTGTATATTTGTTTGCATGCAGGTTAAATAAAGTGAAGTATTTTTTAAATTGAGGATGAAACGCTCCTGATTGGATGTGGTGTCCCACATTTAATGGCACTTTTCACTCCTGTGACCCAACAGAATGTAAATTGCATTATGTCCTTTTTTCTCTTAAGATATGATGGAGAAAATAAGCTGATGTCATTGAAGGTCTGTATTGCAAGAGCTCCAGCACGTGAGCTGTCGGTCCAGGAAAGCAAAAACATTCTCTTGAGTTATAAACTCATAAATCCTGCATGTCAGAAGGGGCCACAGGAAGTCTCTTCTCTTAAGACAGCAATTGAAAGGTTTAATCTTGCAAATGTTCAGAGAGATTTCTCCCTTTTTCAAAGAGAGCTCCTTGTTCCTGCTGGGACAGAAGGAACTCCACTGGAAGCAGCACAGTATCTCAGCAACAACTGTGCCACCGGTGTCATTAGGCAATGAACGCTAATTGCCTGCAGTCAGGGCAGGAACTGAGCAATAGTGCTAAGGTGACTATTTACAGAAAGTGGTCATAGTCAGGGAGAAATGGATTAGTCTCTTTGGTACAAAGGTTTGATGACTTTTGAAGCAAACTGTCTCCCCTCGGTGTGATCCTGCAGCCCTGATCCCCTAAGGCACACTAGTGCTGTGCAGCTCTGTGACAGGAGGGGCCGGGCAGCTCACCCTGAGTGTCCCCTGCCCCCAGCAGCCCTTCCAAAGGGGTGAGAGCAGAGCCCCTGACTGGGGCAAGATTCATTCATGTGCACATAACCACCACAGGTTTTGCTGTTTTCTTGTTCTGTTCATTGTGCTTTTTGTGCTTTCTTGGAAATGTCTTATATGATGAGAGCTCCACTATATCTCACAGCATTTTCTGGTCTAACAAACACTGTATTTTGGAATGGACGCTGTATTTTAAATTATGTGTTTATTTTGTTTTGGGTTTTTTGTTTTAGTTGTGGAATGGTTTTTGATACATTTTCTCCTGCCTTTTGCAGCCGACCCTCTGGTTGGAAGCATAGCCACTCAGTACCTGACCAACAGAGCAGAACATGACAGGATAGCCAGACAGTGGACCAAGAGATATGCAACATAAATGACAAACTACTTGTGCAGTGTGAAGGTGCAGAAGGCAACTTTGCAGTGTGCAACAAATCTTTATAGCCTTTACAATACGGACTTCTGTGTATATGTTATACTGATTCTACTCTGCTTTTATCCTTTTGAAGACTGGGATACTGCCCCCCCCGAAAAGGTAAATGCTATCAAGAGTAGAAATTTGTAGCTGTAGATTAGTTATGTTTAAATTGCCTACTTGCAAGTCTTGCTTCTTTGGGATATCAAAATGTATTTTGTGATGTACTAAGGATACTGTTCCTGAAGTCAACCAAATATTATAGTGCATTTTAGCCTAATTCATTATCTGTATGAAGTTATTAAAGGTAGCTGTAGATTACTAGGAATTATGTCATTTGTATTAAACCCAGATCTATTTCCAATATGTGGTACATGCTGTTGTGAAAACTGTTTTAACTTTTACCTTTGTCAGTTTGTAATGAAAGGATTTCCTTTTTCCCTTTGTAGCTCAGAGAGCACCCAGTGTATCATCTCAAACACAATAAACATGTTTCCCATGGAGTAGTTTCTTTGTTTTCCTATTTTAAATTAATATTTTAATAAATTTAAGTAACAAGGCAGGGCCAATGTATCACAGATCCCTGTGGATAATTTTTAAATTAATATACATAAGCAAGGGTTTGCTATTAAATGTTTAACGCTCACTTGGTGATTGTTTAAGTTTTCCCTGTTTTGTTTTTAACAGAACAAATGAAATTTATACAATTTTCTTAAATTTAGTACTCTTCAGCTCTTTCTCAAGTTGAAATGAGAACATTGCATATGCTTACTCCAGAAGTTAATGTAGCTGGTTGCTTCAGGGCCAGTCCTGCTCTCAGAACAGACTGCCTCAGTCTTGCTACAAAGCTTTTTGCAGGACGAGGGCCAAGTTAGAGATAGTTTGGTGCTTTTGTTTCTGAGTAAATCAAATTGGACTTGCTGACCTAGAGAACTACAGTTATCCATTGAAAAAGGTCTTCCAAAGCATAATTGAACACCATTATCATCTGCCCAGAAAAGAGAGGAGTAGAGTAAATTTAATCAGATGTTTATGACATAAAAACAGTTTTGGGGAAAATGAACCTTTGTTAGTAAAAATGAAATATGTAAAACTATTTTAGACTACCTTTTTCCCCCTTCACTTTCTGGCTTGAAAATTTTGTAACATCTGTAAGTAACAAAAATACAGCTTTATAGTACATACAGTTTAAAAAATAGAGTCACTAATAGTTTTATAATTTAAGTTTTTGTAGGTTGCCAGTCACAAATTGATGAAAAAAGAGACTTGATTTCTTTAAATGATTTTTAAAATTACACTTAATTCTAAACTTTACAGTCTCCCTTACTACCTGGTGGTTTTTGGAGATAATGTAGCACTTCCATCAATAAGATGCTCTGCTCATTTAATATATGAAAACTGAATGTCAAGTTTAAATATTAAAGCAATAGAAAAAATGCTAAAGATTTAGATCTAAAGTTAACCATCACTATACAGGTCCCTGTTTTTTGTATTGCATAACCTTTGACCATGAATTGTCCACCCTACTTTAAATATTTCTACAGATTCCTGAAGGTGGCTTGAAGAACTATGTATCCCAAATATCTCGACCTAGAAGCCAGTCTCTCTTGGTAGCTACAAGATAGCTTTAGAGTTCAGGTTATAAAGTGCAAAAGGGAATGAGAAATGGGATCTGGCAGGTGAATATGCCTAAGTCAGGTAACAGACTAATGCCAGGAGATGAAGTGCTGGAAATCACTGCTGAAGGTGACCAGAGTTTCTCATCATGTCGTTGGATGTGTGAGAAATAGCACAGATTGGCAAAGAAACAAGGGGCTATCACATCCGGGCTGGGCGTGTGAAGTCTGCTCACTGCTGACCATGAGTGCACTCACTGCAGCACTCCAGTGACCTTCCAGTGGAGAGCAAACTAGGTATTTCACACATTAACTGTGTTGCCTACAGAATTTACAGATATTTATATCATAATATATTATGGTATAAAAATACAGGTTTTAATTCTAATTTTAATGTATTTTGCTTTTATATTGTACCTACAATTTCAGATACCTAGGTGTACAAATGGGATGCCTTGTTAGTGTTGCCCCATCTTGCCTTCCTTGCAATTGGATCCTTTACACTGAATTCCCATCCTTTTTTTTTTTTCTTTTGTTGGTTTGTCATGATTCTGTTCTTTTTTAATGTAGTTTTTTGTGTGTAAATTTTATATTTACTGAAGTAAAGGTTGTTTTTGTGTAAACATTTAAACTTTAAAAAAAAAAAAAAGAAAAGCTAATTTTGTTTCTCAAGTTCTCTCTGCTAAACCATGCAGTAGAAAGAAATTTGTATTGTTAAATAAATCAATTAGTTGTTAAATGAGAATGTGTATCTGTTTTCATGGGGAGGGAAGAAATCCCTGCAGAAATATGTCCAAAATACAGGTTTCAAAGAGCATCTGGTGCTTCAAACGGCTTTCTTCCTGATTCTGCTGGGGTGAATCCTGAACACTACCAAAGTATGGCATTGATCCCCTTTTACGGATTTAATTTTCTGTTCTATCTTGTCATCACTCACTGGGCCCTGTATTTGGGAAAAGGTGAACTGAAATTACATTTTTGTGAAAAGACCATCTGAAAATACGCACATCCCCTCTTCCATGCTTGGATGGGCTTTTCCTCTTCTGTTGTCTTTGGGACTTGAGTGGGGAGCACATGCATCTGGTTGGGAAGTTGCCTGAGGTGGTTTCTGTGATGATCTGGCGTAAGGAGATCTTATGTGAGAACTGACTGTCTCAGCCTTTGAGCTGTGACACTGCTGAGACAGAGAGGGGCAAACACCTTTTCAGCTGAAGTGGTGGCTACATTCAGAGCAAATACTTTGTCCTATCAAGTGAGAAGGGGTGGGTAAATATAAGTGTATTAAAAATATTTCATACAATGGAAAAGCAAATATATACCAGCCTTGTTATTTCAGTACTAACATGGTCTTAGGGAGCTGTTTCATGTTCTGTGGTGTCTTAGTGATGTGTGGTGCACCTTACATGGAAACAGTCTCATTGATCAATGTTGACTAGTGATTGTTCAAAGTCTACAGCCAGGAAGGGAAGGCAGTAATAGAAAGCAAGACTGGAGGGTAGCCCAAGCCAAGGGCCAGGCTTGCACAGCTTCATAAGGAAAGCAGCAACTGAACCAGGTCTGGTTCGTGATCTGCTCCCTCTCTGCCTCTTGGGGGAAGAGGAAATGCTTCCATGCTTTGTGGCACACCAGTTCTTGCTCTGTACCAGCCTATTCGTGTCCATGGGTATTGCAGAAAGTGCGACCCTTCTCCCTTTCTTCACCATCTGTGAGAACCAGATTTGTAGCCTTGCCAGCAGTGTTCCCACTTGCCTGCACCACGACAGGAGAGCTGCAGGGCTCCGGCTGAGAGGCTTTGTGGTGGCCAAGTGCAGCTCTGAGCTTCAGGGCAGCCCTAGCCCTGCCCAAGTCACCACAGTGCTGTACGGGAGGAAGCCGCAGCCTGCAGCAGCTTCTACATTGATCCCGTGGTTTTCTGCCCCTGCGGTTTCGTCTGTGTGGGCACAAGCAGCAAAGAACTCCTAACTCCAGGCTGAAGACTGAATTCCATCTTGCCTGCATTTTCTTTAGCCAAAGTCAACACTGGATATTTATGTGAAAGAAGGAAGGCTTGTGCGGGCATCCTGAACTAAAACAGCTTCAAAGGACAGTGACAGTAGCATGGCTAAAAGGAGATTTGATTCAGCCGTAAACCTGTATTCTATTTCTGCAGTCTGTGCTATAGCCAGGGAAGCGGATGCATTTGAGAACTCGGTGCTGCTTTGTGTACAGTGTCCCTTCGACTTGTCGGTGGCACCGCTTGCGTTTGTATTGCACAGGAGCTTCCAAGGCTGAACCGCCGCGCCCTTTCCTTCACTAACCAACCCCAACTGAAAGTGGCTGCAGAGGGTCCCAGGACAACAGGAGACATCGTGTAACAGAGCACCTGTTCTGAAGAATTGAGACAACAGCGTGGCTGCTTGTACTGCTGCCTGACCTTGCCGATGTCAGTGAGAACTGGACACATTCTGCTGTTCAACACGTTCAGCTTAGGTGACAGAGCAGACAGTGCACTTGGAAGATAGTGGCTGGAACATTTGCAGCACACAGGGACTTTTGCTTTTTTATCCTTGAAGAGGGAAACCTGCTTTGGCTTGTGTCTCCCCACCTCTCTGCATGCATGTCTCTGGAGTACAGTTATGACTGGGTAGAATAGATGGCATCCCATATGCTAGCAACAATTTGGGGGATCCTTAAAAATAAAAACTGCCAGGAATAGCTAGAATAGAAGGCACAATATGAAAAATATACGTGTCTTCCCCTCTTATGGTGACCATAGGCTCTGCATCTAGAGAAGTATAAGATGTGATTGGGCCACATGTATGGATGTAAATGTGTAGAGTTGTCTCTCATTTTTGTTGCTACTGCTCCACAGCTAAGGTGTGGATGGCCCTATTTGTTTATATAGCGTTTCCAAGTATTGGGAAACATTCTGTAACTTTTTCGTCCAAGCTAAATGTCTCTTTTAACCATTATAAATTGTTACCATTCATAACATCCTTTAACAGGAAATGCTGCGGGTAAAGTATTGGCTGGGTAAAAAAAATACTTTGTTAGGTCATTATTACAAGCAACCTGTGATGTAAGCACTTCATTTTATGTCTTCCAGTTTTGTACTGTGAGAAATAATGAATAATTGCATTTGTTCTCCTCCTTGATCCCATTTGTGATTTTATGTGCCATCATTATTATCAACTCCTAGTAACCTCTTCTTTCCAGACTGGAAATTCATTTATTTGATCTCTGCCTGTTTGGAAGATGCTCTGATTGTCCTGGTTGCACTTTTCTGTACATTTTGTAATTCTGTTCTAGCTAATTTAAAGGAATGAGAGCTCCACACTGTATGCAAAAGGTGAACTCATCTGGAATAATGTTTTCCAGTTTGGCGTGTTTGTCTAGTAGTTTGGAATGATCTGCCTTTTTGACCATTGTTGCTTAGCTAATGTCATTAAGCTGTGTTCAGAGAGGCTGGAATATTTTTTTTGAGCAATAGCTAATTTAACCTTTTACATAGGTCTTAAAAATTCTTACAAATTTGTCTTTCCCAATATCCGCTGCTTTGTATTTATCATGACCAATTTCATCTGTGATCTTACTCCCAGTTCTCAGTACCATGAAATCCTTCATGGCTCTTGGCAGTCAGCTTTAGTTTAGTCTGCCTTGAATATTGACTCTCTGTGTGTACTACATGCACCAGGGGTGGGAGGTAAAAGCAAAAGTAATAGCAAAGTGCAGTGGACAGGTCTGTCTGCCAAGAAGTGATGAGTCCCCGAGGACAAATTATCATCTGGCTTCTGAATGGCACAAATGAAAGCAGCTGCCAAGTGTTTTCATCAGTCTGGGCTTTGTCTCCCTCTACAGAACAAATGTCAGGTCATTATTTAAAGAGGAACTCAGCGTGAGTAAATTTCCAGAGTGCTGAATAAGCTGTCATCCTGGAAATTAGTTTTCTGGGATATCATAGAGATAGACAGGGAGACCATTCCCCTGAACACAGCAATTGGATGTATCACTGAAGGATACAGTTGGGTTGGAAATCTGCAGTCTAGCGTGTGTTCACCAAGCCAGGCAGCGATAGTGAGGCTGGAAATGTGGAAGTGATAAATGAGAGCAAAATGAAGCTACTGTTGAAGTGCTGTGGTGTGTGATGGCATTTCTTATACTGAGGAAGGCAGCTCTTGCAAGCATGGAAGTCTAGGGTTGTATTTATGTATTCTAGTATTTTTTAATACATTAGCCTTTCATTATTATAGCATTTGTGAAAATTTGCACCAAGCTGTGACTCTTTTGATTAGATCAGTTGGTTAGGACTGATTGCTAATAACGCCAAGGTCACGGTTCAATCCCTTACATTCACTTAAGAGCTGGACTTGATGATCCTTGTGGGTTCCTTCCAACTCAGAATAATTTGATATTCTATGACTACATACTAAAAACAAGTTTCCAGTAGTTACGGTTCCTAATCTATAGGCAGTAGAATTAGTGTCCAATTATTTTGAACTTGCAGTCTGTCTCTGAAGGGAAATAGCAATACACTCTATACTTTTCTGCCATTGCCTGGATTTCCCTGTTAGCTGGGAAGCTAATGTGCTGCCATTTCACTGGAATGATCCGTTATCACATATAAGTGACGTTTAAATTCTATTTGCTGTTACATGTTGCTGTTTCCAAATGACTTGGGGTTTTTTTTGGTTTTGGTTTGTTGTTTTGGGTTTTTTTTTTCCAAAAATACGGATTTAATGAAGAACTAAAAACATTAGGGTATTGTTAAAATTTTCAGCTGACTACAAGGTATCATTTAAGCTTCATTCATTGATTTAGTTCATATTTTTACTGTAAAACTNGCCCCGGGCGGGGGCAGCCTGCGGGCACGGGGTCACACAGCCCCCGGGGGTCCTGCACCCGCGGGGATGCATGCCAGCGGGAGGGCTTGCTGCCTGTTCTGCTCAACAGCCGCTGCGTTGCAGTCTGAGGACGGACAACGCGCTTTAAAACCTATTATTACCCCAAAACTGTTAAAAATAAGAAGCTGCAGCAGATAACTGAAGTAACTGCTCCCAGCCCCGTACTCCATCGCTCCCAAGTTTATCAAACTCCATAAAGTTAAACAGCACTTACGTCAGTCCAACAGCCCTAGAGGAACACGAGG
>WEIV01023057.1:152919-187320 GCA_013390005.1 Calyptomena viridis
TTTTTTTTCCAAAAATACGGATTTAATGAAGAACTAAAAACATTAGGGTATTGTTAAAATTTTCAGCTGACTACAAGGTATCATTTAAGCTTCATTCATTTATTTAGTTCATATTTTTACTGTAAAACTGCCTGAATTATCTGTCTTAAAAACACTGTCTGAACTTTGCCGTAAAGAAAAACTACAGTTGGCGCAAATGCTGGCCTTTCTGGTCTAGCTCACTTCCTACCTTTCCGCGAGGAGAAGCGGTGTGTACGAGCCGCGGGCACAGCCGAGGAGCCGCTGTGCAAGTGCTTCCTCGGGCGGGCTTTCCCCGTCCGCAGGGTCGGCCGTGCCGCCGCGAGGTGGCGCTGCCGCACCGGGTACGGCGGCGCGGGNGAAGTAACTGCTCCCAGCCCCATACTCCATCGCTCCCAAGTTTATCAAACTCCATAAAGTTAAACAGCACTTACGTCAGTCCAACAGCCCTAGAGGAACACGAGGCGTTGGTGTGTGCCGGTGCACCCCAGCTTGCTCATCCTCTCCTGAGGGTCCCCTTTTTTCTCAGAAAGATGGATCATATATTTAGAATAGTGGTGCTGCTCTTAGATGCCACCGATTCTTAAGAACATGCTGTTAAAGAAAATAAATATGCAAGTTAAGAAGAGATATTTTGAACTATCTTTCAAAGTTAAGTCTTTGCAGGTGGGTAGATTTAGTCTGGAAGGAACAAAATATCACGTTCAGTTTCAGGTTTTTTTATGGGATTAAATATTAGGCTCCTGGCACCAATAAGTTCTTTTTCCTCCTCTTATAGACCATATTCATTCTGAAGTCCCACTCTGAAAGCTGGCCTTGCTTACTGCTTTCCTCTCAGTAACAAAAGACTCTGATGGTGCTACTTCCTTTCCTCCTTTGCACGATCCATTCCACTGCTCAGGTCTCAAATTCATCCAAACCTGTGGCATTTGTGGGGGACTACTGCTCTGAAAGCCAGTAAGGCTTTTCCTGGCTTTTCATACATTTGGCCACTTGAAGGGTGAGCTCAGCTTTGTAAATCAGGTAAAGCTTACACAGGTGACTTGTGTCTTTCTCAGCCTTTCAGCTCCCGTGATACACTTGCCTACTCAGCCATAGTGCACTAATGCTGTTCCTGTTTACCCCTCCGGCAGCAGTTCCCTGGTGTAACAAATGGAGTTACGTTGGTCTGGCAGTTTTTGTTTGAAAATGACGTATATTTAAGTATCTTAAATTTACAAAACTGCTAATGATTTCCAAAGGCTTTAATTGAGTGATTATAGCAGCCATTGATTTTTCAGGCCTCAACCTGTACTGTAATTCAGACACTCCACAATAGAAGTCGCACACAATCAGATTTAGCCATCATTCACAGTGAGGCCTGTGCAATTATCATTGCAAATGTCAGGTATTTTGTTTGCCTTATTAACTTATGTTAGGAACCTGTAGCGAAGCTGTGAAATAGCAGTTGTCTTAAGACATTTCCTGTGGTAGGGTTTTTGTTAAAGACATTTACAGAACCATAAACTGCTAAGGGGAATGACTGATGCAAATTGATGAGATTTATGCTTTGAATGTGTTGTAGGTCTGCAAATGTGCTAGAAATCCTACAAAAGTACTGTCACATTCCACAGGCTACATTGAGAGGAACCAGTACTTCCTGGCTACAGACTTTTTAAATATTTAACAATTTAAATAGTCAGCAGCAGTGCTTGGAAACCTGGTTAAAAATGACCAGGCTTTTTTCCAATCAGTTCAGCATTCAGGTTGGAAGTTTGGCACAGGGCAGCACTGTAGGGAGGTCCCATGGCATTGGGCCTTCACCCCAGGCACTTCATTACCCATCATCCCCATCCGTCACAGTGATGCTCTCTATAGGCAATTGCTACTACACAAGGGACTTTCTTGCTCACTCCCTTGAAGTGTTGGACCTCCTACCTGCTGTTTGGTCTGTTTGGACTTTGAAGATCTCCAAATTTCCATTTAGAAAGAGAACTACAAAGAGGGGAGGTACATTTCACGACCTAACCCAAATCAATTGTATAACAGCAGTTATCCAGAGCTAAGGAACATTTGTCTCACAGTAGTGTTAAAACACTCACAAAACAAGAATCAACTGAGAAGGTTGTTTGAGAGCAATTTGAAAGTGTAATGACAAGCTAGTTATTCCTTGGTATTCAACTCCCAGCTCTTCAGAAGGGAGTGGATGAGGTCTTTACAGTGCCCTGGAAATCAAGCATTTGTGAAACATGAAGCTCTGGAGACAGAAAGGTTTAAAATTCCCCACGGATACTGCCAGCTCTGACCTGCTAGCACTGACTGTTACTGTGAGGATCCGACTGTCTCTTGGAATATAAGATTAAAGATTTTATTTTTCATTGCAGACAACTGAGGGAGCTGACTTAGCTCTTTTCAGGTTTTGTCTCTGTGTTACTTTCTTCCTTAAGTTTATGGTAGTTCTTGCTTTCCTACTTTTGTTGCCATACGACTGACTCTGACATTCTTGGCCATTTTTAGTAGCACATTAGGAAAGAGGCTTCGGGAGCTGCTTCTGCTGGTTTAAGAACAACCAATTCACTGTAGCAACTACTAAGCAGGCTGCAAGCATCAGATGAGTACACCTTCCTCGTGGTGTTTACACTGTGCAGCAGTATAAAAGATTTTTCTCCCAAGACCATCCTTCCAAGCCTTTCTAATGCTTTCTTTTCCTGCTGCTTTAAGCATTTTGAAAGAAGAGATAGTTTCCTTCAACTTGTTATTATGAAAACTGACTAATGTGAAGCTAGGAGTTCAGTCTTGAATTAATGTAAGGTTAACACTTATGGCAGCTGAGTGATGGGAAAGCAGAAGTGGCTCTGGCTTACGCTGACTTGCAGAAGGTCCCTGGAGGCCATCCCACTGGCAAGAATTATTGCCTGAAGGGCAATTACATTGGCAAGCATCAGCTGGAGCACTGTGCACCCTACTTTCTCACCTCATCATGCCAATTCATGCCGCCAGCTTTGTTCTGACACCCATCCTCTATCACAGGAGCAGGTGGCAAGGAGCCAGCTATGCTCAGCATGGGGGTCTCTGCTCCTCAGAGAGCCAGTAACTGAGGGCCAGCTCAGCTTCCACTGTAGCTGCAAAAATCCAACACAATGCAAAGGGTGGAAATAAAGCCTCACAGTACAAAACCCAAAAGATTGGGCTAGCCTAAAGAACTTCTCTGGTAAACAAGAGAAGCAGGAGAGTGGGAGCAAAGAAAATAAAACTGACATGCTGGAGCTAGGTCTGACTGGTGGCAGATGAACAGATGGACAGCTCTACTCATCCTCCTCCTAGTGAGAAAGATGGTAATTCAACTGTGAGACAAAAGACGTGGACAGGAAGGTGCAGATTTCCCCATCCAGGCTGCCGTGCCTGGCGCCTTATGAGATGGCTGTGATCCCACTGGATCTTCATTGCTCTTATCCTGTTAGAGTTAGGAAGGGGGCCTGGAGACAGACAAAGCCTGGCTCTGGGCTGGAGTACTGTGGAATGGAGGTTACCAAGGGAGAGGCTGTGCTGCCCAAAGACTGGTCCCTGGATGAGCTTATGCTCTCATTCATGGCCGAGTGTCCCAGGCCCAGCCTGAGCCCCAGACAAGGACTAGAGTTAGGGATAAAACTGGTTCTGGAACTGTCGGGTTATTGCACTTTTTGTTTGATAATTTCATAAATTACTAAATTATGGAAAAGACCGGAAATCCAAGATTGAGCAGCTGCAGAAAATACAGAAAATACACAGAAAAATGAAAAACAAAAGCACCACAGGTCTACTTTTTGCAGACAAAATGCTACCTTTGCAGAGCTACCCTGTAATAGTGCCCAAAATATACTTTCATTAAGCTCCAGAAACCAAGAGATATTTGGAAAAATAAAATAAATAAAAATCAATACCACAGTTTAGTGTGCATCCCTAAATGTTTAAATGTCACTTACTGCCAATTTGTTTGTTCTATACATGTTTTCTAAATGCCTTCAGCATTAAGAAATGAATGCTCTATTTTTTGGAGGAACTCCATCTTTGCTAGAATTATGGAAAAAAAAATGTGGCAAGAACAGAAAAAGAAAAGTTTTTGATTTTACACTTTTGTGAAGTGAATACCCCAGATGTCTTCCATGACAGATTCAAACATCACCATTCTAATTTTTCTGTTGGCCCTACACCAGCTGCACCAAAACGAACAGATACTGCAGTAGTGCAGATGTGAGGGATCTGAGCCTAACTAAGGAAGAACACGATCATTCAACACATCAGGAATCACACTGTTAAATCATTATAACAAGCCCTGTCAGCCCTGCTCTGCCCAATACATCCAGTGGCTACTACTGTGCACTGAGGACTAAGAACTGTACCTACCAAGAGCTGCAGTTTCCAGCCCCCTAACAGCTGAGAAATGAACTATAGGCCAACACAGCTCATTAAACAAGCAAACAAGGAATATAGGGAAAAAAAGATCTAGTTTTGTGCAGCTGCCTTACTCTATATCAGCTATAGATACTCTATATAGCATCTATCTGACCCCAGAGCTCATGCACAGCCATGGGTGAGACTGCATAGCTGTGAGCAGGGGCAGAGACAGAGATAGGAGGACGGGAAGATATCTGCCCTTTTCAGTGGCAGAAAAATGAGCTGCCCTCTCCTGCCCTCTCCCTATAAAGTGCTTAGCTACTCGCTTAAATCTAAATCAGTCTTAAATTGAGACCTGTAAACTTTTCAGGATGGAGACTCTGTCTTCAGACTTGAGGGTGCTCTGCACTTGACAAACAATTGCAGGACTTGCTTTCCTTTTAGATTGCTTTGTAGTGATATTCAGTTGCATTCAATTACAAATAATTTTGGAAATCTGGAACACATAGATATTGCTGACTAGTTATCAGGAATGTCATATTAAATATTACATTATCTCCATTCCTTTAAGAGATAAGTCCATTATTTCCTCTCAGTATCTGGTCAACTTTCCCCTCTACTGAATGCTTTTGTTTCATCAAACATTACCCAGCATCATACATCACCCTGTGTTATACCTATAGCCTAGAAAATTACTAGCAGCATGTTCTTCCTTTCTTCATTTATGTCTCTGTTATTTAAAAGTGGACTTGAACGTGTACCTGCAGTACATGTGCAGGCATAACTCTTGTTGACTGGTGGGTGGAAAGTGTATTCAATGTCCCTTCCCCTCACTCAGCACTTCTAGGTATTGGGTAGAGAGTTCCAGTGGATCAGAAATACACACTACAGCTGCCTTTGGTTCACATGTTCAGTGTGTTTTTTCCTATTTGTCTGGGAACTGCAGTGCCAGACACTCCAGCCTCCAGTACACACTGCCAGGTACTGTAGTGACATACACAGAGATCCTCAGCACCAGGATATGAGGGAGAAGGTTTCCTCTAAGCACATGGTTACTATTTATTCAGGCTTTTCACAAAAAATGCACACTGAGGACCTGTGTGCTTAGTTTGTGAAGGATAGTGCTGTAGGAGCTGAGGAGATGAGAAGGGAAGCACACAGAAATCAGCAGCCATTAAGGATTGTGCAAATTTGTGTCAGTGCAGTTTCACATTCTGGAGGACTTGAAGACTAAGTCATTTGGACAAAAAATGTCAAATAATGAAGTAGCACCTGGGCCCTTGCCTAGAATTTTGAGTCCAATTTTTCCCAAAGTTCACATTAATGTATTTTTTTCTCAGTTTTGCATAATCAAACTCCAAATGATTGATCTTATGTGAGGTCCTACTCTAGCCTATTTTTTCAGATACATTCAAACCAGCTAATTTGGGGAATAGTCTGGTTGGTTTGGGCTTTTGAAATGAAACCTTCAAAAATCCTCCTGAACATGTCATCTACCCCAGAGTCAACCATTGCTAATTAGGAGAAATCATAGGGACATAACCTTGGGAAAATGTTGCTGATGCACAGTGCATTTCTGCACAATATTCGGTATTACGATGTGATTTGTTGAGAACATTGTTATAAATATTCTTTTGCACAAGAGAAGCATGGCTAAGTAGAAAACCTTATCTAATCCTGTTTTATGCCACATGCCAGATTAAATGTATCAACTACTATCATACAGGATCCAGATGTAAATGTGCTGTCAGCTTTAACGGTATTCTAATTTTATATATAAATATAAACCCTATGGCTGAAATGTCTTTTCAGTTTTCTCTTCACCATGTTGAATTAACACATCAACAGCTGTGAAAGAATGTTTTCAACCATGCCACAGAATCTTATTATTAAAATTCTGTCCATACAAAGTGGCCAAGAAAAGAAAATTTTAAGCCTTGATTACTCTCCACCTCTGCCAGACCCACATAAACAACTATCAGGCTTAACATTTCAGAATTCCCTTTCATCTCAAAACAGAATAAGGAGTTGGCATTTTGAAAGTCGTGGAATAGAAAAAAACCCAAGAACCTCGAAAATCACAAAGTGAATTTAGTTGGGCACTGGGCTGAGACAAGATCAGAGCTCTTTGTTTTGATATTGCCATTTGCATATGTGCCTTCCAGAGGACTATCAGCTTCCCAATGAGCAGTCAGAACAAAGTGGCTTCACCTGACCAAAAGTGCAGATAGAATTTTCAATAATTTCTATAAAAGGTAATATTGGTGAACATCATGTGTTCTTGCAAAACTTTTGGTTACATCAAACCCATATATTCTCAATGAGGAAAGAAAAATTAAGTTGTCTTCTGAAAGAGAACACAGGAATGTGCAGGAATGGTTAGAGACAAAAAGTTTTGCAAATTTTGTGGACAGTGCTATATTAGAACCATAAATCCCATAGCCCTGTTGAATTTTTCAGTAAATATATATGTCACCTTGTAGGGCGTTTCCTTTCACCACTGTTTTGTTCTCATCCACACCTATGTGAAACTAGAATCACTTCCCCCAGGCTGTTCTGCTTTAAACATTTTCATTTTTCTGTGCATGAATTTCTGATTTCCTTTCTTTACATTTTTCATTTATCTACTTCTTTAATCCCATTTATGGAGTCTTCCTTTTGGTCTTGCTTCAATTGCACTGGAGATTTACACATCCTGCTATTTCAGTGGGGAAAATAATATCCTTCTCTTATTCTATTGCACTATTAATGTTGAATTTACAGCTACTCTTTGGAATAAGATGCTGTTTATGATTCTTTTTTAGCCAAAAGGGAGAATATGACTTAAAACATCAAGCAGTGGCGGGCCCTGGTCTGCTGCACATTTGAGGGAACACTAAACTTTGCTGAGGGAAAAAGACCCTCCTCATTCCTATCAAATCAAACATGCAAGAGTTTTCTTCCCTTTATAGGCTGTTCATGTCCAACCCATGTCCTCACTCATCAGGTGATGGCTTGTGCTGCAGGGACCTCTTAGTCACAGTCTCTGATCCTCTGTTCCCTACTGGGTAGAGCACAAACCCAGCAAACAGCTTCAGGCCGTCTTCTGAGCTCTCCCTGTGCATGGAGCTCCCTGGGGAGATCCACCAGCACACCTGGTAGATCCTTCCACTGAGCATTTACCAGCTCACTGCTGCTTACCAGGCAGTTAATACCAGTCTCTTACCTGGCTGCTCTGGTGCCTCCCATGCCCTGGCAGCAATCCCTCCACTTTGTGTGCTGGTGGGGGTGCTCGGGCAGTTTCATTTTACACAGAAATCAGGGAATTGAAAATAATCCTATTGTTTTGTGGTTTGATATTGCTTGTCTGTATTTACACATTTTTCTATGTGTTGTAAGTGCATCCCTATAATCAGACAGAGAGTATGACTTTCTTTTAACATGTTATTGTTGTAGATAATAATTTTTAGTAGATAGTCATTTCAATAGATTCATAGGTACTCAGAACAGCTGGGGCTGGAAGGGGCCTCCAGAGCTCAATCTGAGTCAGCTGGATCCAGTTACTGACTGCCCACTCAGTTGGGCTTCAGGTATGTCCAGGGATGTGCATGCCACAATTTTTCTGGGTAACCTGTGCCCATGTTTGACCATCCTCACTAGATAGGATTTTCTCTTACGCTTAAAGAGAATTTCATGTGTTGAGTTACTTCAAACAGTGTTGCTGAAACATATTGCTTTCAGACATCAGATAAGTGTCAGGTAGAAGAGGACACTCACACCCTGAAAAGCACAGCTGTGATTCCCTCAGTGATGCTGAGTGTAATATAAAAGCTATGCTACTGAGAGCTTTTACCACCGGATGTGATACATTCATTCAACAATTCTTTATGTACATAGGTCAAGTAGAGGATATTTTCTTGACTGTATCTTCTACCCTTTATACAGTTCCTGATGCTTCCCAGCTCAAAATGATCTTTAGATGAGATACTGTTTCTGCTTGTTATCAGGCTATTACCTCCTCATTCTGTCACTGTGGCTGCTGAATAGCTTCAACGTGCCTGGTACAGTGCTTTAAATATGAAGATATTTCATGGCATCAGTCTCAAATGCCATAAACTCACCACTTACATAATATTCTGTTTCTTTTTTCCACTAAAGATTTCACAAAAAATTGAGAAAAAAACCACACACTTCCCTCAGCCAAACTAGCAGAAGTTACCTGGTCTAACATGAAATGAAAGTACAGCTCTCAGTTAGTTCGAAGGTCCTTAATTTTCCTTTTAGATCCATCTTACACCACTTTATCTCAGGGGCATCTTTCCTGATCTGCACCAGCAGCCCAAGCAGATGGATCAGACCCACTAATTCCACCAGAGAGGCAGTGCCACAGCTCTGTCCAGCCACAGCTGCCCTAACGCACAGGGTCAAGAGCATCTGATTTCTTTGTTTCACTGGACAGGATAATAAAGCTTTCCTGAACAACAGTATTTACAGCAATTCTCTGCCCTCAACTGCTATTACACAGCTTGCAACCTTTCGTTCAGGAGATTAAGTTTGCATCGCTTCAAATAATCTCTTTGTAATTGGAAAACTTTCGTTTTGACAGAGACAATGTGGCAGCCTCCCTGCGAGCCTTGCTACAAGCCAGTGCTGAGTGCCATCTGGAGAACTGATGCCGAAGTCAAGCAACAACATCCTGTCATATTTTATCTGGAACTTTGCAACAGAACAACTAATAACATCTTAAGCTTCATTTGTCTGGCTCTCTCATGCTCTTGGCAGAGGTCATAACCAATGGTGGCTTTGCTGATTTGCTGCATCAAAAGTAATTAGGTTACAGTGTTCACTGACAGAGCTTCTCATAACGGCATAAAAGCCTCCGGCTTTAACTTTACTCATTATTTCAAAGTAAAGTTTCAAACTCATAAGACTCACACTTGTATCAGCTTCTCAGTCACAATCTTTAATACCCATTAGCAATGCTTATTCACCTTGATGGAACTATGGGTTCCATGGTTAATTTTTCCCCTTCTTTCTTTAAAAATGCTGCTGGTGAGAAGCAGGGCTCATGGCATGAAGACGTGTGCCTGACATTGCAGACACAGAATTCCAAGCACAGCCTCTTTGCTTTTTGCGTTATTTACAGCAGCAAGAATGCCCTGAACTGACTCGATGGGGTTTGTGTGTCAATGCACTGAGGCTGCTTCCAGCCCCTGCTCTGAAGAAAACCGGACAAAGATGACCTTTTTACCGAGCTTATAGAAAATCTACTCTTTTACCAGACACTTTCAGTTTGTCTTACTGAATGAGTCAGTTTTAAAAGCCTGAGTAAAATCAAGATAGCCGTTGCACAGGGTTAAAATTAGGGCAATGCTCAGGGTAAAAGTCGGGGCACATCTTAACGGCTCTTAATTCAAGTGAGAAACCAGCAGGAAAGAAGATTTCTGTCTGCGTGGAGGGAAAAGAGAGAAGTAAGGTTTAACAGTTTCCTGCTTAAATGTTGTAAAACATGTCAGCAGGGGGCTGTGGCAGTAAGAAGAATTGTGCTTGCTCACAGCAGGAAAGTGGCACTTCACTAGACTGGCTACATTGATTATCAAGATGAGGCCGTCTTAAAGAGCAAGCACAGCACTTAAATGTATTATAATGTGTGGAAGAATCATTATTAAAAAAGACAGCACTGTGTATTTCCTCTAAGACTTTCCACTTGCTACTGCTTGCAGGGGCTACGGTAGTGGTGAGAGCTCATGCAACTCTTTTTTACCTGTCTGATGAAAATATCAGCTGAATCCTAGGGACGGCTCTCAGTTTCACAGAGCCTGGATTTTGTTGGACATTAATGCCAGATCACCTCTGTTTGAGAAAGACATTAGGAGTGTGTGATGGTTAAATAAAGATTTATGTATTTGTATATTTATTGGCACATTTTAAGTGACTACCATGCTATTAATTAATATTCTTGCACTTCCTATTTATTCCTTATGTTTTTTTGGAATAAGGAAAACACCACAAAATTCTAGAACTTCTAGTGCTCTTATTTCAGATAAATGCTTTGAATTACATTTAATTATTAATTCCAGTTTAGAGCACTGTAAATAACACTCCACCCTTAGTGCCTGATTCCTCTTGATAGGTAAATGCCCTGCTTTATCAAATCTTCTTACTCTTTCTGTCCTATTAGTGTATTTCATGCATTATAAAAAAAAAGTATGGACAATTTTTGAGCAATGCAGATCCATTCCAGTGTCATAAAATGGAACATATGCTGTTCACCCCCAGGAGCATTTCCAGTTGGGAGCTGTATCTTTCTGAACATGAATGTACATCAATGGTTGTGACCAACCGTGTGAATAAGTCTTGTATGATAATGGACAGATGTAAAGAAATCAGGCCTGGAATATTGTATTCATGTTAGGATAATTAAATAAAGAGACTGGATATTTAACATGGAAAAATCACTACATGTTTAATGATCTGGATGGATTGCTTTCAGAAAGGAGACTAACCTAGGCAAAATATGTAGGTTGATAATGCAGTATTTAAGGAGATTGTCTGAATCAAGAGATATTTGAGGAGATTCAAATCCCCAACAAATTATGCACATATACACATATATTGTTTTGCCACCTTTATTTCATATTCCTTATGTTAACAAAGTTAATCGTGTGCATAAATATGTACAGGACTACAGCCTCACAATGCAGAGAAAGTAATTAGCATGTCATACACTACTCCAATTAAGAAGTAGAAATTAAAGGAATGAAAATTAAGACTGAAAATCAAGAGAGCCCTTGCCATGGAAGATGTCAGACTATGAACTGTTTTCCATGGTTGATGAGTGAAGTTTCATTGTTTGGGTTTTAACACCAAAGCAACCAAATTCTTAATAAAACCAGAAGAGCAACCAATACACCCTGAATAGATTAGGCATTCACTGACTGTAACCTCTACATCCACGTATGTGTCTCCAGACTGATTTTTTGCACCAATTGGAACGTAATCAATATCTCATTATATGTGCTTGGTAGGAGCTACAGGTAAAGATCATTTAGTCCTTTAAGAATATACATAGTGTTATGTGGCAGTACAGCAGCTAGCATTTCTGGTTTGGGAACTTAGCATGAACTGGTAATCCTCTCTGTCCCTAGTGTGAAATATTTTTTTATTATTATTTGATTTAGGAAACTTAAAATTTCGAGACTGCTCTCTTGGGACAGAAAGAATGAGCTGAGAGAGTGCACTGTGGACAAATAAATATGCCCTTATTTGCATACATGTAGTAATATCACTGAGGCACGGGGGAGTCAGGGAAAAAAACCACAAAACAAAACAACAAAAAGCTTGACTGTTGTATGCTTATTTTGTGGATGTTTTAAAACAGCATTTTAGACCAGAATTATATAACTCAACAAGCCAAAATACATACAGCACAAAGATCAAATTTTGAAAATATGCCCTCAGAAGAGAGACGTACTTCATTTCCTATTTTTCTTAAACTGCAAGGCTGAAATACGAGCTTTAAAACTGCTTATCTTAGGAAAAAGGGTGTTGCCTAAATTTTCTAACCACATTAGAGGGCTTGTGGTGACAAAACATAACAGAGGCTGGGTAAGACTACCCATTACTCATGCCTGCTTCCAGTGCAGGAGTGCTGTGAGGACCATGTGTTACAGCTGCTTTTTCCTATGAGGTAGCTTAAAGAGGGACATAATCCAGCCATAAATTCACAACATGAATTCCTTGCTGTAGAGAAGCGCTGCTGGATATAAATGTGCCACAGTCAATCTGTGCAGAGATACAAAACAATGTTGGAAAAGAGGGAGCAGGACTGAGGCGCAGTGAGATTATGTTGCTCTTTTTTTCTGGTGTTGTGTGGGCACCAGGATGCTCCTGCTGCCTGTGTGCCATAACACATCCCACCCAGAGCTGCCGTCTCCTCTCTGGTGGACACAGAAATGACCACGTGAGGGAATGGCCTTCTGAAAGAATAAAGGTCTGGAAACTAAGAGGCTCCTACTCCATCTGTCTTTTCCCTTGAGTTCTCATGTTACATGGGAACAATGATTTATGTAGTACATGCTAGTGTACTTATCTAGTACATGCTAATGATGTGTGCCAAAACTTGTCCCTTTCCGTGATGTCTTTGTAATAACTCCAAGGTTCTGCAAATTTCTGGCAAAGCTGAGTTCTTCAGATCATTGTCCTTCATGGTAGCAGGATTCAGTTCTAACATACATCTTTAGATTAAAAATCCCCCAAACATTAAGAAGCTGACAGTGGTCAATTTGGACACCACAAAGCAAGTCCAGAGAGTAGTGGCTGTCAGTGACAGAATAGCACAGGCCAATAAAAATGGAGCTGAGAAACCAAGATGTGATTTAAACTTCCCATCCTTTGGGGATGGAGATCATCAGGTTCTCTGCATGACAGCTTCAGTCACCTTCTGTTTCTTGTTTTGCTAAGTTGCTTCTCCACAGGTGGAGATGGGTGCTGAAGAGACGTCGCCATTATCCAGTCTCTCTGCCAAAGGTGGAACTGTCACAAGCATTGTGCAAATTTGATTTGGCCTCTGAGCATGCTAAATCCTGTTTGTTCTACATTGGTAATTTTCAATATATTTATCTGCCTTTGAAAGTCTGTGTAGATTGCATTTTGTTGAGAGATATCTCTGGGTGTGGCCTTGACAGGGAATTACTGGACAATCCAGGGTTCAGTGATGAAGCAAGAGGCCCTTGTGGTTCCCCCAGAGCTCATGGCATGCCCAGACAGCCTAGCTTAATACTGGAGTTTCATGCTTCTTGTAAGACTTAGTTCTGGCTACAGTGAGTTTTCTGAGCCCACTCAGCTGGCACCATTATACACTGAAACACATACTAACAACCTCCTTAAATGCAAGACATTTTGTTTGCAAATGTGTTAGCTGCATAGTCTGTTAACAAGGTTTAACATCTTGTAAGCAGTGTTCAGAGTTCTGTATTTTCGCATGCTCAGCAAGAATGAGCTTTTTCTTTGGGTAGAGTGTTTCAGGTAAAGGCTCTGTTAAAAAAAAAAAGAAGAGTGCTCCCACAGCCTGAGTAAGGAGAGGCAGTTCAGATTGCTAACAGTGCCAGAAATATAAAGATATATCTACTGCATTTCTTCTCCTATACAATTTTAAAGATATCTGAAATAAGCAACAGCTAAGCCAGCCTATCTCTATTTCTTGGAGTGAATGTGATATCTCCATCTGTTTTTATGTTCCAAACACAATGCTGAAGCCTGTAAGACTTATCTAAGTAAGGTCCTGTGACTTTAAGAGGAGATTCAGTCCCTTGGTGAAGGGAGGTTTTTTAGCTCTGGCTTTTCTAATAAGGATGCAATTGTTTTAAAGCCTCTGCCTTTGGAGATTTTTTTTCTTTACCTCTTCTGTAGATCAGCTGCTATCAAGCTTTGTGGTCTGTGAAGAGGAAGAGCTCTGTCGGCCTGCTCACAATATGGAAAGTAATATGCAAGGTAATGGCAACCATCACTCTTATCAGGTGTGAGCATTAGTTCCTATATTTCGCAGTTAAATATGCAGCATTTGCAAAGGCTTTCCTCTGAGCAACTGGAAGGCACAGGAAAGGGCTTTTTCTCTTTATGTCTGCCTTCTGATTTAAAAGGTAACTTGCATCCTTTTTGAACCCTCAGTTCCTTTTAGTGGTTCCCCATAAGTAGTTGACAAGACTTAGAAATAAAGGCCATTGTGAGTGTTGTTGTTCTTTCTGCCTGCATGAGAGGAGACAGGAGACAGAAGCAGATCTGAAGTCTTTACTGTTTCTCCTTTAATTTTCTGTTGCACTGAAGAAGATTCAGAAGACAAAACTGAATAAATCTGTCTTAGGGGAACACTGAGGAAATAGATCATAGGTAAATCCATGCTAGACCTGCATAAATGCCCTTTATGTTGAGAAATAAAGTTGCATACTGCTGCTTAAAGCTTTATCTGCAACTGCCTTCCCCTGTGTGTCCCTCTAACACAGGAGCAGACAAAAATACAGAAGGAAGCCACATATTTCGCCTTCAAAAGGCAAGTGTAAATGTTGTCATAGCAACATAGGAAAGCAGAATGCTACTTTTCAAAGGTGGTGGTGGGGAAATGAGGAAGGGATAAGGGAAGGGAGAATTAGGGATTTACAGAACACACACAAAATGACAGTTCTAGAATGAGTAAATGAACAGAAATTTTCCATGTGACACCTACAGCTACTTGCAGGAAAGTTTGTTTGTGTCTGAAACACGAGCAACTTCAGTGAATTAGGTAACATATCTTAAAAAGTCAGAATCTTTTCACTTCCTATGTATTATATGACAGAAAACCTAATCGACCAGGGGTCAGATAGACCTTACCCAGGTCCAAGACAGTGCTGACTAACAGGATCTTTAATTTTTATAAGCAGTTTGTGACATCCCAGATTTGAAAGTTTCCACCGCAACTGCTAGATATTAGGTATTATAAATAGACTAGGAGAGGAGATATTAGCATACCTATCTCACATTACACCCTTTGGCTGAGAAGTCTTTTCTTTAGCTTGTGTCTTCCCTGGTGATGTAAAAGATGTCCCATTATGGTGTCCCAAAATCTAGGTTTTTAATGGTTTCATCAGTATGAAAAGGGAAAACCAAGAAGGAACCATTAAAGAAATATACTCGTAACAACACTAAAAATACTCCTCAACAATTTTGTTTTCAACCCACAAAAAAAGGCTGTGTTTATTTCCAAAACACAGTTAAAGTATTTTACTTTAAATGTTTTGTATACATCTGTTTAGGTAGGTGGTGCATCAGGGTGCTGAGGACTTGAGAAGCTGCTGTCAACAAACCCAAGGAGACAAGAGAGAGCCCACGGCCCTTTGGTGATTGACAGATTCAGTCGCTTAAATGCTAAGCCCAAAGCTGAAGCCTGAGCAGCTTCACAGAACGATGTGAATTCCATTGGAAACTTTTTCAGTTATCCTTGTTGTTTAAAAATATCAGCCATCTGAGGACAATTCATTTCCAGGACCTTATATAACATGTAAAGTACTGTGAAGGGGATATTTTTAATGTATCTGCAGTTTGCTTTAGTATTACAGAACAAGGAGAATGTCTTAATTAACTTGCTTTCCCCATTCCTGTAGCCTGTATTATAGATAAAGATAATACTATTCGAGAGGGAACAGAAGGTTGCATTTTCATTTGAAGTTGACAAGTGGCACATCATTTCCAGATTTATGAAGGTGAGAAGCTGTGTAAAAATAGAAAAAATTCTGTCTGCCATATTTAAAAAAATTAAAATGCAATTGCTAAATGCCTTGAAAAAAATGAAAGAAACGTCTATATGTAAAGAAATCTTTCAGGCAGCTTTTGTGTCTGCCTGTATTTTTCTCTTTCTGACAGATTTCTGCAGTCCATAGGTCCTTTTAAAACCACAGTTGTAAAAGGATCTGAATCCCACAAGATCTCTCTAGACTTTCCTCTTCTTGTCCTCTACAAAGGTTAGTCTCCCCCTAAGTAACAGATAAACATAAATGCAGTGAAAGGAAGTTGCTAGCAGCCAGAGTACTGCAGGTGTTTGGGCTAGAACAAACCACCATTTCCTTTGTCACTCTGCAAGTATTGGCTTACGGTGGTGATGGCTAAAGGTCAAAAAACTGAGGTTGAAGCAAAACTAACACAATGAAAGTCAAGCACAAAATGTAATAGCACAGTGGTCTTGTCAGTCCCTTTCATAAACATGGTGATGATTGTAATACTATACACATTGAGTAAGTCTGGAGCTCCATTCACCTAGTAGGAAAGAACTGTTACCAGTTGCCTACCAAGTCAAGAGTTTTCTGTCTCACCTCATCTTCCCTATATAGATAAACCCACTTTTTGCTAGCAGTAAAATTGACAGAGGGAATTAATTTTTACTTAATTATTGTCTAGTGTGACCAGATGTCAGTTTGCAAACCTGTCCTGGATCATAATCACAAAATAGGCATTGGTATCACATCCCCCCACTTTGAGTCCAGCCCAGAACCCTTCAGAGTGCCTTATTTGCCATTCTCAGTGGTACTGGATGTGAACAAGCTGTGTTTTCCCGGGGAACATGCAGACTTGGTGACTGCACTGGCGCTGCAGCTCTAAGCCAGTTTTCATGGCAGAGCGCAGCCCTGGAAAACCCTTTTCTCTTAAACCACTTTATCCCAACAATGTTGGTGGATTCCCAGGTGGATCTTAAATGAACTCCTGTACACATAAATAAGTTGTAACCAGTGCTCCCTCTTTCACCAGGATGCTTCCAGTCCTGAACTGTAGTTGTGGTTATTTCCAGTGAGAAACTTTGGTTACATTTTGAATGCTTGCCAGACCCTTTGGGTTAGTGCAGATCTGGAGCATCTTGGGTTGGTCCCTACTCAGGGAAGTTAGTTGTGATGCCTCACAGCCACAGGGGAAGGCTTTCTGACACTTTCACAGGTTAAAAACACAGAAAAATACTACAAGGAGATGTTAAAACCAAAATAATCCTCTGCTGCTTCCTCTACTCTAGCCCCAGATTGTCCCACTTGGCTTCCATTTAAATATTGAGCAAGGCTGTGGATAAATTGTTTAATATGAACTATTTAGTTCCCCAGATTTTTATGGTATTGAACTTTGCAATCCTAAATTTTAACCAGGCTTTCTATTGTTTTATTCTTTATTCTGAGACCTGTGCAGGGAAGTAGATTATTTTTAAAAAAAAGGTCTTTACAACAAAAAAAGGGGTTTCTTTTAAGAGCACTGGAAATGGTTCCACAACAATCTGAGGTTATTTTTAAGAATGTCACCTTGCTTTCACAACCTACAGCTATGCATTGACAGTCTCTGTGGCAGATAGGTAAATACAGGCAACTGTACATAAACATACCTGTATATATGTGTGTTTAAGGCTTACATGACCATGTAAAATGGATTGTGTCTCTTCAAGAAACTCAGTTAGAAAATGTTTCTAAAATCACTAAGAAAACTAATCTTAGAACTAAAATTGTGAAGCTGAAGCAGAGGAAGAAAAGCAAGATTCTTCCATACAGCCTGCTATGGAGGGGAAAATTCCCAGATGATGTAAAGCAAACACATTTAAATGCTGCCCATTTCTTGTGGCAAGAGTGTTCTGGCCATTGAGCAGACTGTGCTGTCTGTACCCCCGTGCTCCCTGTTGCCGCATGTTCCCACAGCCCATCTGGAGTCCCAGCACAGCACAGAGCAACACAAAACCACTGGGAGCCTTATATGAAGCAGAGGGATGGAGAATTGAAAGAACTACAGCACTGTTTGCAGCTCGGCAGCTCCTGCAACCCTCAGACAGCCTCACTGGGGGAACAAGTGAGAGAAAATCCACTCCTGCCCCATTAGCTACACGAGTCTTAATTGCTTTCTCTTGTAGAGATACCAAATATCTTTGTAAACAACATGTTCAGATCGTTACATGCAAACGTACATGTGACACCCTTATGAAATATGCAAAATATGACGTGCTGGGATATGATCTGTTCTCTGTGTGTATTTGAAAGCCTTTTCCATGCTTTGGTTTGGGTACCGAACATTTCTGACAGTTTGTTTGAGGTAAACAGAGCCAATCTGTCAGCATGATTCATTACCAGCTCATCTGATAAGTATGACTTAACTTGCAGCAAGCTTGTATGTTTTTAAAGCACTTGCCTGCTTTGCAGTTAGCAAATTACTGTGAGGCAAAGCAAACACAAAAGGAGATAACAAAAGGAATGATGGATTCGACCACATTACAGAAGAAGTGAGATGATGAAGAGATTGCTTTACCTAGCTCAGACACCTGGAAAGCAGAGTGTGTGTCTCAGCTGCTCAGAAGTGTGATCCAGAAGCCCCATGCTGTGCACAGGAATCATAACAAGAGGCTGTCATCACACACTGTCCCACATTCCCTTTTACATGTATTTCCCTGATTAAGTTTCTGTTTTGACAGCTTTTGAACAGTAACACCTTTCTCTTTTTGCCTCTGAATTTCTCCCTTGAAAGGTGCAAATTATGGTTTTACTGTGGCCTGTTAGAGGTGCAAATAAGCACAACATAGCCAAACTGGGACAGTCTGGAAGTAGTAAAATATCAGGGCTGAATCCTGGTGAAAGCTAATATGTATATGTTGATGAGCTGGAGTTAAATTATGGGAAATGTAAGTGTGAATTTCTTTGAGTAGTGTGAAGTTCTGTATTTGCACAACTTTAGAACTTAGCAATACCAAGGACAGGGAAGGCATGAGCAACCGAAGAACAGTTAAATTCTGGGAACAAAACAGCTTTTGGCAACAATTACTACAAGAAAATGATGTTTGTGTCCTTGCTTCACCCTTAGGGCCAAGAAAATGCCTTGCAGAGTAAAAAGTTTACCTCTCCTTACTTGCTTCTGAACTTACTTTGACTTCTCGTTCTTAGTATTACCGAAATTCTATGACTGACTCAAGCAGCACCACTTATACCTGCTTTTACATGGAGCAGAAAACCACTTCCTTGACCACAACTTATCTCGAGTTGTTTATCACAAGTGCACATAAGACTATTATTACTCTACTGCAACTTCTTGGTGCTTAAGGCAGAAAAAGAGAAGAAGAACCACATTTTCTTCTGTGTTTTCTTTCTATTCATGGAATAAGGTGAAAGAAATTTGTGAGTTTGTGCAGCTTCTTTTTTATATCTTCACATTATCAAAACTAAATCAATATTGGTTAAATTCAGTAAGAATGTGTATTTTCTGATCTGCATTTAGTTACAGCCAGTCCAACATTATTCATTCAGTTACAAGTTATACATGCTATTTTCACTTACATGGGGACATTAAGAAACTACCCTTCAGGGTAAAACTCGATGTTTAGCTGCAAGTGAAAGGGAACTTCTGTTCTGGACTGTAAGGAACACATTCTCTTCCATTTCCACAGCAAGAACAGCAAAAGTTTCTTTTGCTCTACAGAGTTAAAAAAAGATCTATTTCACCCACACCTTGAAAAAGTAGAACCTTTTTGTCACGTGCCTGCTGGCAGAGCTAAAGAAAGCCTGCTGAAAATGAAGTCTAATCAACCAATCTTTTTGTTTTTCAAATCACTAGAGTATATAATTTACCTCAAATATTTTTTTTGAAAGTTTAACATCTTATTAGTGCAACTGAAAGAATAGTAAAAACTGCATGAAAAAAAGGCAAAATTGTAGACATATGAACCCTTCTTTTCATTCAGTTTAACCTCATGCTTGTACGCTTGAACGCAGATCTGTTTTCACTTTCTGATTTTGGCTGGTCTAACAAAAGATACTGGCTCTGCCTGCAAACAATCCCTCCTTCTCCAGAATTAGTAACTGTTATAGCTGACACCATTACTACTACGGGAGTTTTATTACAGGGCTATAATGTCCTTTCTGTGGCACCAGGGTGTCTTTTATTCCTTCACAGAGTGGGAAGCCCATAGGCTTTGGTTGAGCTAATTGTATGCAGGAGACTGCCAAGCTTCTACACAGGAGATCCTTTGCAAGCAAAAGCTGCTGCTTGAAGCTTATCAAAATAAAGCTGAGTGGAGAAAAAAATCCACACAGTATATTTTAAGAGTTCCTTCCCATTTCTGTTATATACAAGATATATTAGGCTTTCTTTTAAAAGAAGGATGTGTTTTTACCATTTACAGTCACATATATAACCCAGCCATAATATATTGATATTTACTTTTGTCATTTAACTCAGCCATTTGCAACAGTTCTGTGTATCTCCATACCCAATTATTTCAGTGAGATATGAGCTTCAATGGTTAACTGGATCTTTTAGATATTTTTAAGATTCATGCTTCTTTTTTTCTTTTCAAAATTCTGAATGGAAAAACAAACAACAGTTTAAATTCAAGTTTTAAAACACAAATAATATCAAGTACATTAAATTAAAAGTTAGCATTTTAAGACTATTCGATGGTATCAATGTAATGCAATCGTAGTAGAAGTATGAAAGAATAACTTCCTCTGCAGAAACATGTATTTATGCACATGTGAAGCAGCCAAATGAACAATTTGCAGATGAAAGCCTCAAATACCCCAAATCTTTAGAATGAATAAAGGATTACTTCTGATTGACTGTTTTTCTTTTCCCTCCCTCGCTTAGTAAACTTCAGCTCTTCACTTCATAGAGATTAGACACAAGTGTGGCAGAATATTTGGTTTTGCTAAGGATGCATTTCTGTAAGAAAAAGAAGTCACAGCTGTCACACTTTCATAGGCAGGAGAGCAAATTCTGCTGGGTCCCTTATCTTGGAAACTGTTATTGAATTTTTCTCTTTTGTTCATTTTAAAATGGCCTTGACTAAGCTACTTCTGCAGCCTGACACACACTTTCAGCGCCACCAGGTTACAGAGCTTCACCTGACATAGTACATTTGGACACATCCAGATGTAATGTGATGCACATGCCACAAGAAATAAAGCGAAGCAGTGGCATTTGATTTTTCTTCTCCTCAACAGACTTGTAATATCCACAGGTGGTTGAGCTTTTCCTCATGTATGGCTACATTCTTGATAAAAGAACAGAGTAGCAATAGCAGGCTGTAGGACATCCAGGGTGACTGCCGTGTTTGTACAGTGGTAACACCCGGACATCCCCGCGGGCCCTGTCACGCGTATTTAACTGGGTGCCACACAGCACTGTGTGAGACCAAGGTTGCATAGATGAGTTTCCCTCCTTTGTGTACCTGACAGAGAAGGCAGACAGGCCATGTCCATGCTGATTTTAAGTTCCCTTCTGTAGACAGCCCTGACTGCAGTAAGGCAAAGCAGGCACTGCTACAAACAAGTTGCTGCTGCCCTTGCTGGATGCAGTATTGCCTTCGGGCACGCCTGTGGTGTCCTGAGGGTTGCTGGAATGAAGGGAGGGAGGCACAGAGCAGGCACAATTCAGTTGCTCTTCTTTCTAAGCTGCTTGAAGAAATAAAGATGTTGTTTCTGCAGGATGTGTCACTTCTTGACGAGTACCAAAAACAGCAGGGGTGTGTTAAGATGAAAAGACCTCTAAGCACTTATTTTTCCTTCAGATACCAGGTATCACTTAAAGCTGAGAGCCAGAGATGAGAACTGCCAGATAGGTATGCCACAGTTTTCTTCTCTTTAGTACAAAACACGAGGCAAAATAAACCTTTGTCAGCATTTGAAACTGGTTACTGACTTTACAAGTGCTGGCAATGTAAAAGAAATCATTCTGTAACACATGAATTTACTATATTGGTTTCCTATTGAATATACCAACATATTAGGAGGAGGAAAGAATTTTTCTTTAGCTTTGCAGGTGGATAGTGCAACTAACGGCATAGCCAAATGATTTGCCCAACTTTCCTTTCCTTATCTGGGTACTGAGGTACAAAGTTGAATTTATGAGCAAGGCTGACAACTTTTATTCTTAGACAGCTGTGCCAAGGCAGCACACAGGGGCAAAGCAGTCCCTGCCACAGTAACTCCTTTTCTCCAGTAGTCTCTAGTAATCTCGGCAGCCCCTTTCCATGAGAGCCTACAAGTGTCACACTTTCAACTAAAACATGTATGGATGCAATAGCAGAGTGTTGCTTGTTTCCAGGCTGAAGGTCTTCCTGCTAATGTTGCCTGAGCAATGCCATCCTACAGCTTCCTGCTGACAGTGCAAGCAGTCAGCACTGTGTGGACAGACACCAAGACAGTTCCATTCATAAGACTGACATCATGTCTGAATCATATGGAAATTACTTTTTTAGGTGTTGTTGGTGGTGTTTATTTTGTTTTAAAGGCAGAAAAATGCAAACATATTAATTGCTACACAATGAATGACATTGGATCAGCTGTGCAAATGTCAGGGGGATATTTTTCATTGCACTAAGTGATATTTCAGCATTGTATCCCAGGACCATTTTTCATTAAGTTTTACAGCTTATCCTTCAGCAATAATTCAGTCAATGTGGAGAGAAAGGGTTAGATTTTCACTGGGATTGAGATGCTGAGTTGTTGTGATTCCAGATTCAGAGCTGATAGTTGTAAATTACTTCATATCAAATAGTTCAGGGATTTCAGGAGTTTTTTTGAAGTCTTTTCTTCTCTCATTCTATACATAGAATCTTGCTATTCGTTTGAATGATTTTTTAAATGTCTATTTTCCTGGGAGCTGCCTGGGTGGCTAGCTAAATTTAATTTTAACGCATATATTTTTAAGCAACTACTGTACAGATGCTGAATCACAGTGATTCAAAACAGAAGATAGCTAGTAATCTTGACCACTTTCCCCAAACAGATTTTGATATTTTTATTGAAAACATGAATGGCTCGATCTGGTTAGCCTTTGTACATTTGGTGAAAAAAAGAGTTCATGTGCACATATACATGTATAGATGTATTGGTGTAAGCAAACACTGTGCCGTGTGTGTTTGCCTATTCCTGAACAAAGGACATTGTCGGGGTTAATGGTTAATGGACTCTCCATCCTTCCCTCAGATGTTATCAGCTCCACTCCGGGTATTTGAGTTGCAGGGAAGAGATGTAATGCTCCCCTCTTGAGAGCTCAGATAACCAAGCCGATGTCTCCCCACTCCTGCTGGTTTGTGGTGCAGAGCTTATCCTTATACATCAACTCATCTGTCTGGGCATGGTGAAGGTACATTCATTCTCCCTCTGAATTTCTCAGGTTGGCAGGTTTGCATACACACATTTGTATGTACTCACAAAATAAGCCCTAACGTGGTTAGGATAAACTTTAGCAAGAGGCATAGGCAGTCTTAGTCAGTCATTCCCATATTCTCCTGTCTCTAGTCTGCTGTTGGTCTGAGCTGGGTAAACAGTTTTATTCTATGTGATTAAAGGTTTCAAAGACATTTCAGGGGAAGGAAGAGAAAAAATCATAGACCTCTAAGATCAAGTCCAGGCATTTTATTACATGCTTTGAAGACAGGTTTTTGTAATAAATTCAAAACAGTCCAACTAATTCCACTGAAAAAAGGTAATTAGTCAATAGAAATGCTATAATCGGTATGAAAGCCTAATGAATGATCAGTAGACACAGGAAAACTTACCCAACTATATATAAAACTTTTTTAACAAACTTTGGTAACACACAGAACAAGAATAATTCTTGTAGAAAGAATTTTCTTTTTACACAGGAAGTAACACTAGCCTGTAAATCTCTGCTCTCAGAGATGTTTCCCATATGGATTTGAGGACATTTTAATTTCCATATGTCCTGAGATAATTCCTCAGCCTCTGATCCTATAGTAATCCAGGGTATCAGATACAACACAGCAAAATATTAGGTGGAATGTTTATACACTTCTGTCTTGTGAAATACTTTGAGGGAACTTTTATCTAAAAATTCAAATGTATTCCTTTGCTCCCAAAACATTTCCATTTAATGTAGCATATCAACTTCTTTCTGGGCTAAAATCGTTCTTACATTACTCAAGAAACCATTTCAAAGCTCATAAATTGAATTTTATGAAATGTGTGCTTTCAGAAGTATATCAACCTCTGGGATTTTGGCAGGAGATTTATTAGCTTAAATAATTTTAGAACATTTTTGTATAAAGCTAGTTTTGAATGATGAAAAATGAACACCAGTGTAACAACCTTCTACAATGGAAGATGATCTTCCTAAGATTTTAGAAGTAATCAATGCCTGTCCAATTTTAAGTTGAGCACCTAATTCACTGTGCTTGATCTATAGATGCAACACAAATTGGCAAAATATTTTGAACAATTCTGCAAAAATGCTAATAAAAATATAAACATGAAAAGATATGCAGTTGCAGTTCATAAAATGAAAGGGACATTCTCTTCTTTCTAAAAGTGATTTGGGGTGGATAATATAAATTTCTAATTTGGTAACAGATTTAAGTTATTCCTGAGACTCTGCTTCAGGAAAAGACTTTTATATTTTGATGGGCAATGTCACATCTGTTCAGACAAAAAAACCAATATTTCAGACCCAACTTTGGGAGTTTTCCAAAGGGAGCCAGAAAGATGAGATGGAGGTCAAACATTCTTAGGATATGTGCCATCATCCTACTCTGAGACCTCTTTATAGTCATATGAGAGAATGAGTTAGCAGAGGATACTGGGGAAAAGGTGACATTCAAACAAATGGAGATGAATGATTGTTGTGATCACAGTTTCTCATTAGGCAGCTGTAGAAGTATAGCAGCTGGCCCATGGGGTAAAAAAGGTGAATTTGGATTTTGAACATACAAAATTAAAGCAAACTCAAAGACAAGAATAGACATTATATAACTACACAGTATAGGAGTTTCTCAATGCTGAAATCTGGAGCAAA
Source organism: Calyptomena viridis (assembly GCA_013390005.1). Classification (NCBI taxonomy): domain Eukaryota; kingdom Metazoa; phylum Chordata; class Aves; order Passeriformes; family Eurylaimidae; genus Calyptomena; species Calyptomena viridis. The sequence goes on from WEIV01023057.1 coordinate 177,565, forward strand.
ATCTTTTCAAGAATCTAAGAATCATTTTCATGTAGTAAGACATTCACAGCCATAAAGAAATTACCACAAAACCTAATAAGTGGACATTGAAACCAAATTATGATAAAATTCTTCAATAAACAAGGAGTGACCTCACCAATCTGTACTCTCTTAGAAGGAATCAGAGCCCATCCAAATGTTTCCTGGAACCTTTGCCAGCTTTACACGATGTTTTGTAGTTTGAGGGGAGCTTGTCATACCCAATGCCTTTTTATTTAGCTAGCCATTGAGAAAATGAGGCCAGCAAGTCCAAAACTAATTTTGCAGTCACTGATCTATTTATTCATTTGTTTTCTGCTCTTGAACTTGAGATGTCTTTTAGTAATGTGTTTTTTTAAAGAGAGTTGCTGTGAGTATATTGGCCCTGATGCAAACTGCTTTCCAAACACAGAGAAGCCTCAGGGGCAGAAATGGCAAAGATTTCTCTTGTATATAGAAGTATCTTGTTTCTCTACAGACTCCTGAGTCAGTCTCTTGGTGGCCCTTGGTCTGTTTTCCAATAGAGCTGCAGATGATTGTCTGGGCTCCTTTAGTTACCCAGTTAAAATTTCTGTTAGTGTATCTCACATTCTGAAAAAGTTAAACACCTTGGAAAAGAAGGTATGGTTCAATCTGCCTTCAAGACATCTATTTTGTTAAAATGAATACATAAATGAAAGGCTGTAGTTGCATTCATCTTAACAGGAATTCAAGAGCTGGCCCACTGAGGCCAAATATGGTACAGGCATATTTTGCACACAAAAGAGATGAAATCAACAGTTAATCCAGGTTCATTTTCAAATTCTGTGTGATTCCCTTTTTTCAGGTATGTGATATGCCCTGTCCAAACTGTGCTGTGCAGAAGAGTTAGGGTACTTAGGGCTCACCCATAGCAGCTACTGGCACTTCTGCAGTTCCAGAGTCTGTGTCTTCATCAAGGATGTGGTAAAGCCTAAAGCAAAGGAGCAGTTCAACTCTAGAAAAGACAGCTGAACTTTTTCAAAACCTCAGGAAATGTTTGTTTGAGGTTTTTTTATTAGGCTTTGAGTTGCAACATTGAGGTTGCTGTTCAAAAAGAAGCTCAACACTTCCATTATACCGTTGTACACTCTGCTGATAAATATGCAGAAAAATGCTGTCGGTTTAATCTGTGTGGACATTCCAAACTTCTGTAATACTTGGTAGAAATTCTGAGGTGAATAATTATCTGTACTGCAGAAAATAAAGCAATTCTCACAGCAGCTGTAGTAATCTTCACAGTAAAAGCAGGAGAGTTTGTGCAGGTGCTCCTGTCTTGAGAGTCATAGGGGCAGATGTATCATAGGAAATGCCAATACAAAGTTTTGCATATTTTCTTCTCACTAATCACAGCTACAGTGGCACAAATTTTCTGTCCATCATCATTTTCTTTCACCACTGTTTTCTGCAGTGCATCAATACCACCCAGCTTTTGCCTTCTATTAGCTAACAACACTGTACAGTAAAGTAGCAGTGTTTAAATTCATCCACATCTTTCCAAAATATGAATTTTGCTTTATTCTCATGAATAGGACACCAGCAGTTCCCCTATCTTCTCTACTAGGTTCATATCTCAGCTAAAGATATAGATTGGATGTGCTTATTGTGGTTTGCCAGAGCAAGAAGGACAGAAGCAGCTTGTTCTTGCTGAAACAGAAAGAAAAAAAATCTCCTCAGAATTACATAGATGGCATTTCTTTCACAAGTCTGGGCAGAGGTATCAATATGAAGAACCTCCAAATGATGATGTATGTTGGTCTGGAGATGTGCATGTGAATGACTATTAATTTCTTTAATGTAGGAAGTTAATAGGTGTATTATTATCTTCCTATAAGCAGACAGGGGGCAACTAAATAATCAACAAAATATAATTCCATATTGGAGCAAGACTCAATTCCTTCTTCTTTTCTTATCTACAGTAACTGATAACTCATGAAAATTATCTATTCTGCCCTCTTATGCTGATACAGCTTCTCATGATTTCTCATTTGAAAGCATCCAGAAAAGGTGTATTTCAAGAGAATATATTTGAAGATGATCTAAGTTAACTCCAATCTCCAGGAGAGGGAGGAATTTTAAAAACAAGAAGCGTATGAAGAAATTCACAGCAAGAGAACAGTAGGACACTAGGGGGTGGGATAGGAAGAGCTGGAGGAAGATCAGGAAGAGGGAGGACAGCTGATCCTTGCCAATGGATAGAAATGATTGCCACACTCTCCCCTTGGTCCAAGTTCTCACTTAACTCCTGTGATGACTTCTCACACATTGTGTCTTACTCACACATTTCATAAATAGAAACAGTATTTATGGAAAAATGCTAAAGAAAAAATTCTGATGCACGTTTTCTTTTATGAGGTGAATTTGCAAAACAGATGATACAAGTTTTAACACCAATGCCTGCCACCACAGCATATAGAGAGGTCAGAGGAAGTACTGTACTAAGTAACACATCAACCACATGCTGGTCATTTTTTTTTTTTCATTCTCTCTCTACTGGAAAAAAATAGTACTTATGAGTTTTTTGTTTATTTTTATTTTCCTTTTAAATTATACAGGTCTGTCCTACTGTATCTGTATGAGAGAAAAGTAGGGATATCTGTAGTGGCTGTTCTGTTTGGTGCATATTTGTTCTCTAATCTGAGATTACTCCAGCACAGCTCTGTCTTCTGCATAAGTGAATTTTTGCCATTTGGTAAGGATTTCTATTGACAACCTTAAATCTCTTCCTGAGTTTTACAGAGAGAAAGAGAAGGTGGAGAGACAGAGAAGGACTTACTGGGACATAAGTGGTTAGGGGTCTGCGCTTCTCTGCTCTTTATCCCTGTTTCTTAAAGACTCAGTTTCATGGCCAGATGTGATGCTATTTTCCATGCAGCTAGAGAAGACACATATCTAAGATGAGGCCACCATCTGTCAAAGTGGGACACATTTCCCCTACCAATCAGAGACAACAGAATGACTTACCTGAATGACTTTTACAATGAAGGATTTAATCTTAATTATACAAGTGTACCACTAAAAGGATTGCACCATGTCTGCAGAAAGATCTTTGAGTATTTCCTTTGTAGTTCATGATCACCTCTCTTCCTGAGACTCATTTTCAAGAAGTCATTATTTTCTTCATTATCTGATGTTGTCCAATATGAGTATATGGTATCTTTTTTGTCAGATTGTGTTTACAGGAACATCAACAGTGCTTGCTGCAATGGCACCTCATGAGCTCTCTAAAGGGCTGTTTGAAGATGTTGATTTGGACAGGAAAGTACACTGATCATACTTAAACTTTGAAAAAATACTCATGTCACTAGAGTTAGTGGCAGGTGAGCAGTATTCTGAAGAAAGCAATACCTAAGTTATCTGAGATTTCCTGAAATTGGTTTTCTTATTGCCTATATTTAGTTAAAGAATTGTTGAAATGAAATGAAGCATAGAATATAGCCTTGGAAAACTATTACCTGTGAAGTATTTGCTGGGAAAATAATTTCATCCTCCTTGTTCCTTCTCCTGGCTCACACCCTTTTCATTTGGGAGATCCCCAGATCTCCAAGACAGGGAAGCAGTAATACAGCAGAGGTGGATGGGTTGGAAAACACTCTTTCCATGTGTGTCTCCCCTGTATAAACTTGCCCAATACCACTATTTCAATATAAGAATGCATAAACTTCTTATATTTACCATGTTGAAATTAACTGTGAAATAAAATTGCTCATAATAAGTAATTCTTAGATTTTTTTTTCCTATATATTATTGTACTGCTCGTCACTAGATCTACAGGAGATAACACAGGCTACATCTGAACCACCACACCATTACATGAAATGACTTACAGAAATTATTGCTTCCAATGAAAAGATTAGGTAGTGTGCCAGTTTTTCAACTGTTTGGATCCATGCATGTTGTCTGTGATGTGTTGACTAGCCAATGATTGAAGAGTAGTACTACAAAAACTAGATTCCTTTGGAAGATAGCCCATTAAAAAGGCATTTTAGTTGATCAAAAAATATAGTGCTTTTTTCCACTATTCTTTTCAAATACTTCCTTAAATAAGAATCCTGTAACCAGTTATTGTAATACAATGTAGTGGAATAAAAAGCCTTAAGGGACGGTCTCAGGCTCATAGCCAAACTCTAAAGTCATAGGCTATATCTATTTTTATTTCAGAAGTGACTAACAGCTCAGTTCATGTCTTTTCCAGCTGTAGCTGTGCAGCTGAATGGGGAAAAAACAGATGTTCACAATATGAAAACTTCCTCTGATAGTTCACGAACTCACAAATGTGTGTGGTAGGAAAGTAGCCTGTTTCTACCACAAATGGGTTACACAGCCACCAAACACAGCTTGAGATCCAGGACTGAAATTGTTTCACAGCCAAACAGTTCCAGGGCATTTCCCAGGAAACAGGTAAATCCCAAGATATAGGATCACATATTTTCATTGACATGGAAGCTGGTACAATTTTCATTTACAAAAATGTGTGTGTAAATGCCAGTTTCTCATAAACACATCACTAAAACATCTGTGACAGGGTTTTTTAAAAACTCAGTTGGATTATAAAACTATCATTGCCATTATTATGGTTCGAGTACAGAAAAGGAAGTCAGAATTAAAATAACTGCCCTTCCAAATGTTTCCATGCACTGCCTTTTGGATACTGTGGCCACTTGTGTGTAACAGTCAGTGACCTGAGAATTCACAAAAGCAGGCTGTTAGCAATGTAAAGTAAGATCAGATATGTGATTCACAAGCAATGGATGACTATGCTTCCTACACATATTACTTGTTCTTCTAATTTGAAAGTAAAAAAAGCCAGTAATTACCGAGATGATCTCTGTTCTAATGTATTTGCACAGAAACTTTCCCAACAGTAACATTTCGGTGACTCCACCGCAGCAATATCAGGGACTTGCTCGGGCAGGAGCTGGGACTCTGCTGCCCCAGCTGCCCATGGACAAACATCTTATTCTCTGTTACTTCCAGCACCATCAAAAAAAGGTATCCTCAGCTCTGTCATCATGGGGATGCAACAGGTACACAGTCTGAACAGAAGTGCAGCTGCCTTGTTTTTGATGAGGTGGAAATGTTCCCCATGACCCTGTCCCCTCCTCATGTCACACTATCTATTCCCCTGCCAGACTCTCCAGACAAGCCTGTGCTACTTTAAGTTTTGTGTCATAGATACTGGACCTTAAAACAGAGTACCCTGCACTCGGGTTACCCCTTTCCACTTTTGGTAGGTATGGCCCTGCTTTCTTGTTTCCTTTAACACATTTATCTTGGCTCCAGTTTTGGATCACTTCTTCCTTCAGTTCCCCTGGCTCCCCTATTATTACAGACCAATGGAACATTTTCCCAAAATATGATACTTATAATGCTTTACTTAAATGTTCACCATGCTAGGAGGGTCTTATTTTATTTCCAGCCTCCAAATTTCTAACTTTCTTGCCCAAAAAACTTTACTGCATGTTACAATCTCATTAAGGTAATGGTTGTATGTCCAAAAAATATTTGACTGAAGACAAACTGAAGAATATAGACACAGTTAATTACCTTTTGGGTCCAAAAGGCAATTAAAGTTCTTTCTGTATTTTCTGAGTTTAGTTTTTAAGGAAAGTTGAGCGAAATTTGTTTACTTTTTTTCCTGATTGTAATACTTTTTCCAGGTTTGTTCTAATTGGGCACCTAATCTCTTCATTGTTGCAGAAACTACTTCAAGTTATGCCAACCTCAAAACTTTGTATACAATGAAGGAGGTTCACGTGTTTAAGGTGCGGAGCCAGGATCTATCCAACTCTCCAGCCTCCCTCCATCTGTCTATTACTTCTTATCCTGGGAAAGGCAGCACAGAATTGCTCGATGTTCAACCTACTAAACATTTTTCAGTCAAGTTTATGAAGCTTTCTGCTCATTTGTGTCCAATTATTATTCGTCACATCTGCCATCTTCACCAGTTTCAGTATTATTTGCGCTTTAATGATCTCTCTCTGACACAGAATGTTCTTGTCCAGTGAAACTGTATTTTTATAGCTTCAGATTGCATAAATGGAAATGTGTAACATGAAAAAAGGATCAATAGGTTAATAAAATTCTTGACTATCTAGTTCAAAACAACACCTTTTGGGAAGTTTACTCCAATCTCACGCTGCAATAAGTCATCTGCAAAGTCTGGATGCATTTCTATCCTTCCCAATGAGTTGGATTAAAACAGACATTTCACAGTGCTATCACCTGGTATGACAGATTTACGTTAGTGTGAAACTAGAATGAACTTAAAAATAGATGCAAAAAAAAAGAAAGTAATTTTCAACTCAAACTAACATCTGCTACTGTTTAATATTATTGAAGGAAACTGAGATGACCAGGTTTTAAACTTACATTTTGCACATGCACAAAGTACTGCTTTTAGGTACTTTTTGGTTAGGAACTACATGAGCTCCTAACTACCTGGCTGACCAGACTTGTGGTCTATGGTATACTTAACGTTTGTCTCAAAAATTTTTCTAATCAGGTAATTGCTAATTTATTATGCAGGCCATATAGCCTTAAAATGACTGTAATTATGTCATTATCATCCATAGTGGGCTATAAAAGAGCTATTATGAGAATAGTCAGCATTTCAAACAAAGTATCTATGGAAGCTCCATTATTTACAGCAAATAATTAAAAAAAAAAACCAACAGAAGTTTTAATGTTTATTTGCTCTCTGGCAGCCTAAAGAAAATTTAAGGGGGTGTCAGTTTAAAAGAACCCCAGGAGACAGGACATTGGTTTCCCTACACAGATGACTTTTAATCACTGTATTTTTTCTGTGGGAACTGGAGAAAGAGGGTCTTGTTCTCCACCCACACGATATTAATAACAGTCAGACTAAGAAATTTGGCAAATTAAAACAACAAATGCCTAAATCAAAATGAAACAAAAGCCTAGTAAAGCACACAACAAAACCTTCCAAATTATGAGGCATGGACTTTATGTTCAGTTATAAAATCATTCCCTGTCTAATCTCACAATGAATGCGTCTTCATCTCCTTAAATTGAGCGTCCAAAGCCTGGAACTTTATAAAGCAGAGAAAAACCTTAGGAAATTTCTGGTTAAAGAGAGTAATACTGAGTGATTTTGCATACAATTTGGGCTTACTTTATTTGTACACAGTAAACATGGTTTCTGATACAGAGTAAAAAGCCTATACTGACTGATGTAGTTATTGTGCATTATAAAGCAGGTGATATTACTTGACTTCTGTGAAACAAACAGCAGATGTAGCAAACACGCAAGTCAGTCATGGTATCTCCTATTGAAGCATGCTCAATTCTTTCTCTGATCTGATAGCTAACCTTTGCAGAAGACTTCTCATCATTTAAATAGAGAATCTTTTCAGTTACAGGGACCCACTAATTTCAGAGCAGTTTTAAGAGTGAAATGTTGGAATCATGTAGCCTGGATCAGGAATGAGCATTACAGTACTCATGGGCAGAGTCTCAAAGCAAAAAAGGAGCCCTCCTCAACCTTCTGGAAATTTTCCATATTGTCCCAATTTTTCAAGTACTTGATCTCAGGCCCTGAAAAACTTTAAAACGTGGTTGGTAGAAGTAACTACATAGGTGTAACAAGATTCAGCCAGTGATTTGACATACTGTTCCTATTGAAAATTATTTGTTTAGATTTTTCTAATAAAACCATCTAATAAATGATGGTTTCTTGTGATTTATTGATAAAGTGTAGCATTAAGTTTTCACTTGGGACTTAAGCAGGAGGTTTTATGCAGGTTTTACAGGGATTTGTAGCCACTGCTTGCAGTACTGAATATTCACATTAATGAACTGGAAATAACACATAAACACAAGTTGAAGCAAAGTGTATTCAGATACAGTTAAATAGAAAATATATCTAGGGACAATGAATGCAAACCCCATACCCAGCATAATGGATTAAATCTTGGAAAGCAGTGACTTTCAAGAAGAACTAGGGTCAAAATGGACAACTAAGCAAATCCTTATGATCTGACTAGACAAACCCTTATGCTGCCACTAAATACATACATGTATGGCAAAAATAAGAGAGACAAAAATTTAACTCCAAGTCTCTCACTGGCAGGGATGATACAGAAAAAATTTATTCCAGACCAGTAGTCCCATTTTAAATGGGCATTGAAAGTGAAGTAAAAAAGCCACAAGAATGTATCAAAAGTTTTTTGAATGAGAGACACAACAAATTCAGTTTGTTCACTGGAGAGGTGATTTGAATACCATGCACAAATATCTGCCACACAAAAGGAAGAAATGCATATTGCAGATTCTTTAACCTTATGGAAAAAGCCATAGGAAGAACAAATTTCTGGAAGCTAAAGTCAGACAAATTTAAATGAGGAATGCTGGAATAACCTTAGATGAACATTAGATGTTCTTAGACGAACCACTAGAATGAGTTGCTTTTGAAGGTCATTTACTTATTTCCTTCAAATAAAGTGTTGATGATCTTCAGTGGCATAGGCTCTAATAAAATGCAAGTCAAAGATTGGTTTAAAAGGTGTTTAGTAGGTCATGAGACAGCAGTATCTCATGGTCCTTTCTGCTTTAACTACATGAATATATGCACAAAGTTGAACACAATGCCTNCATCATTACAAGATCTTTATAGATGGAATGATACAGGAAATATGATGTTATAGTCATTAATTCAGATTTTTTTTTTCTGGCTTGTCACGGATACAGAAACACCTCTGGAAGGCAAGGAACTCTCATGGATTCATTCTAGGCTCTTTCTCAACTTGGAGCCTTTATCTGCATTTGTGTATTACTTCTGAAAGGGAAAAAAATACGGATTTGTGAATTTTAATAAAAAAGCATTCAACCTTTCATGTTGCAATACATGTTCTTACAAAATGGCATGATTTATGTGTGCACTTCCTTGTGACTAATAGAAGTGAGACAGGGGAAATGCTACAGCTTCTTTCCAGCACCAGAAAAATTGGTTGTTTCCTTCCCTCTGGGTAGTGCTGCTACTGGATTTCCCTGTGGCAACCTCACCTATTCTCACTTTGTCTGAAATATCCACCAGGATTCACAAGCTGCACTTTTATATGAGTTTTGAATTCCTGATCACAGAGTCAGTGTTCTTTCCCAATCTATTCTGTCTGCATTTCAATACAGGTTGACTCACACTTTCCTATTTGAAAGTAGTGTTCTGCCATGACCATCTGCTTCAATATTACTTTCTTCTGCTTCATAAATATGAAAGAGAAAAAATAACTCAAAAAATAGCTCTAAATGCTATTTAGAGGAGAAGTTGCCCTAAGACTATTCTATAAGATTGATCATGACATTTTAAAGTAGAAATTCAGGGCCACTCTGATTTATTATATCCAACCAACCATTTTCAGGACAGCACCTCAACTTTAACTGGCAATAGAATATGAATTGAAACATCAGTTGATAGCAATTTCTCTCTTAGAATTTTAAAATGCAGGTTACTGCTTTGCTACACTATATTCTCTATGTTTTATCTATACTGTTTTGGTAAGTAGAGGCTTCCTGTTCCTCAGATGCACATCAATGCTAACATGGTTGGAGGCATACTTGTGTTATAAGCACGTCTCAGGAGGATGTGCCTGTTTGGAGACAGTCGAGGGAGATGATTGTCCCACTCTGTTCTGCACCGGTGCGGCTTCACCTTGAATATTGTGACAAATTTTGTCACTGCAATATAAGAAAGTAATATTGAAG
>WEIV01023057.1:194180-206707 GCA_013390005.1 Calyptomena viridis
TTACTGAGGGTTGTCTTTTTTAAATTTGTTTTGTATATTTTTACATTGCTGATCACTCCATGAGTTTTAAGCAAGGTTTTCAAAGGAGTCAGACAGATGCATTTACTCAAATCAATATTACTTGTACTAATACTATTACTTGTATAGTGCAAATGATTTTGCACTATACAAGTGAGGTTTTTCTTACACTGGAATTTTCCTTACTTCTTAAGTCGTCAAGAAATGTTGACTTATTGGAGTAAGAGCTAGCTAGAATGAACCTGTCTTTTTTCACCTCAATATGCAGATGCTCCAGAAGAAAGAGAAAGAAATCCAACTTACTCTGAATACAGTGGAATAGACACTATAGTCTTCCACTGCATAATCACTGAAATGCAAAATGAAATTCCCTGTCAGCATTCCTCACTGAAGACTAAGCTCTGTAAGAGATCCTGTTACCACGGGGGCTGTTTCTGTATATAAATTCAGCTGCCAGGAAGGATTAACATTTGCACCATCTTTTCAATACGAGACCATGGATATCAATCCCTTTCCTGTCTTCATTCAGATAGTGTCCTATAAAAAGGAGAGGGCTGCTGTCCTTTGACTAAGAAGTTCCTTTGTGATGGGCCTATTAGGAATCCAAAGAAAATCAGTATGGTGCACTTTAGAGGACAAGAGAAAATTAAAACAATGATCAAGATTTCAGGATTATTTAAATCTCCATGAAATAGATGTCTGAAGTATGTTCTGGGTTTACATCTTAAAGGGATAAGAGAGTAACAAAAAAAAAGAACTATAAGAATTCAACATTAAGAAATTCACAAATTTCAAAATAAGGTTAAAAAAAATAAGCTCATTTAGAACAAAACAAAGACAAGTCCCAGAAATGAAAGAAGTATTGCTTCCATGTTGAAGACAGGGGACACAGAAAATTTTTTTCAGAGTCCAAGTTAATGGGTGCTTCCTTAACATGTCCAACATGTCAGTTTTCACATCACAAAGAGAATTGATTGGGCTCACCTAGCTACTGTGTTTAGGACTGAAACAGAGCCTGAAAATACAGTTTATGTTTTCACCTCCCATAGTTGTTTGGGCTTGTTTTATTCTTGCTGTAGCTATGTTTTGATCAGAGGAGATTTTCCTGTTAAATCCACCATAGGGGACCCACAGAGAATTTGTGAGCTGAAAACCTCAGTTTATTAACAAAAAAACTTATATTGTTTTTTCATAAATCAGTGTTAAAGTAATGAATTTAGGTTCAGAGATTAAGTAAAAATAACTGAGAAAAAGAAGTATGTGTTACTGTAGTCATGAGAGCAATTTAGACTTCTGTATATCTTGGCTCTGATCTTTGCTCAGTGGTCAAGGTAGCTCCCCTAGATAGGACTGAGTGTGTTGAGACGTAAACTCCCTTTTCATTCTTTGATCATGTTCTAGTTTTGCACACCTTTTCTTTCTTTTTTTTTTTTTTACGTGCTTCAGTCTACTTGCTATTTATAGCTCGAACATTCAAATATGTGAAGAAACTGAAGACATATCCTTTTGCTACTCTACAAGGACTTCAAGGTCTTTGTCAAAACAGAGCGTAGCTTATATTTTTCCAGTTAACATTTTCCTTGTCTAGCATGTGACTTCCTGTTACGAAAGAATGACTTGTGTAAGAAAACACCAAAGCAAAGCTCAGCTCATCAGTAGTGCAGTTTGTAGAACTAAGTTGATTTTGCTGAGGTTTACTATCCCTTGGGAGATTATTGACTAATCCATAAGAAATAAAAATTAGCTCTAACTGTATTTGCATAAGGTGAACTGTGAGTTGCATATGTAAATAAAGATAACAACTTCTACATATCTCTCCACTTCCCAGCCTTACCATGTTATCCTAACACAATAAATAGCTAGGATTTATGCTGTGCTTTCAACCTCTTTACTTCTGTCTCCTCTATCCCAGCATAGAGCTGCACACACTGCTGTAAGTTACCAGTTCATTACTGAAAGCTACCAGGTCATACTGCAAATAACATGAATACAGATAATATGTAAACCTAGTTTCTCCAGGAAAAATTGAACCCTGAAATCTGGTTACCTACACTATGCTGATGACTCTGGGCTTCCAGAGTGTTTTTAACTTCATCGTTTGTGAGGCTGGTTGCTTCTCTATTAAAAAGTGTGGTGGAATCTTTTGGAACACCATATGTGAGAATTCTATATTTTCCTTACAATGACTGAAGGAAATGAAGCAGTTTGGTGGAGGCCTATGCAGAGCAAGACCTCAGTGTGTATGTTTGATGGATGAAGTTTTATTTGCCCTTCAGTATTACAGGAAAAACATTGTGAATGACACTGGACAACACAGGTCCTGAGCAGGCTGACAGCAGCAGCAAGGTCTCTGCCAAACTGCCCAGTCATGCCCCGAAGTGCAAACCAAAAATCTACAAGTGATTTCACCCAGTTCACATGTACACTCATTGTGGCTGTAAACTCAAGATCCAAACTTCTGACACAACCCTGTACACAGTGTAAACTCAGGAAGATCATATCAATATGCTTGCTAAAATCAGAGGTTCTCATACTGTGGGTTGTGATGACAAAAGGCTTCACAGAGGGTCACAAAACACTTTATACCAGAGCAATTTAGCAGCAGACCAGTTTTTCCAAGGCAGAAGTGTGGAAACAGGCCCTAAGTAGTTGTTTCAAGTGACAGCAGCATCCACAGACAAGCCAAAGCCATAACCACTGTAGGCTGAACAATTCCCACAAACAAATACAAAGTTGCAGAGGAATAAGGCAAAACACTCAAAATCGGGCACAAGTTTTCTTCCCTACTGCCAGAGGAGGTCAGCTGATCCACACATATCACATTTGGGTGAGTCACCATCAATTTCTAAAATTTGAAAAATCCTGCCCTAGTGCAATCTTGCCTGCCTGTCCTAGAAACTTTGTCCCAAGCTTTTCTTCTGTAATCTGGTTGACATTTTCATTTGGGAATATCTGCATCAGGCAAGGAATCTGAGATCAACCAATGTTTTTTAACACGTCAGACTCAGAGAGAGGCTGAAGAGATTCATGGACTCCTTGCTAGATATCAGAATCAAAACCAGAAAAAAGCTTGTAAATTTTCTGTTGAAAAACTAATATTTAAAGCTTTTAAAAATCAATTTGTTTTGAGCATAAAAAGTTTGCACAGCTTGTGGGAAACCCATTTTTTGGATATTAAAAGTCACCTTCTATAGTTCTTTTATCTCATTTCTTCCTCTTCCCAAGCAGTCAATAAATCACAAAAATGCTTATAAAAATACTGTTAGAACCAGTAAAATAATTTATTTACAAATATAAGTTGTTCTATCCAAAGATTTTTTCTGTAACCCATAATGGGTAGCATGTACTATTGTGTCTTCTCCTCAATGGCAGGAAGATGTCTGAACTAATTCAGAAAGATCATCAGTTAAGTATTTTTAAGAGTGCCACTGTTTTCACATAGACAGCATTGAAACCATCTGGTCTTTCCTTTTTCTCTCTTGTGCTTTCATCTAGCAGATATTTATGTTTGAAAGTACTGGAAAGCATTTAGCTTTTGAATCTATCCCTACCTTCTGGCAGTCCTCTTAATTTCCAAGTTTTTACACCAATGAAAGCAGTGTGTAAGGATGGAAGTATTTTTCCCTTTCTCACATCTACCTTCCAAGTCAGTGTTCAGTGCTATTGAGGAAACAGAGCAAGCTGAGAACTTGCTGAAAAGGAGCAGTTTTGTCTCAAAGTTTTTAAGTCCTTTTAGGTGAACGAGTACATTGAAAAAGCTTTCAAGAGCATACGTGATTTTTTAGGAATTATGCAGTAAAAAGTATCTAAAAATATCTGCTGGATGGTAAAATATCTTCCTTTTTTTTTTTTTTACTGGAATTATTCTGCATTTGAAATAATTGAAAATACCTCTTATGAATAGACATGGGCTGGAGTCTGTCTCATTTAGAAGGGTACTTTAGTATATGCCTGCACATAAGTACAGCTCATCTGAAGAATGAGAGCTACCCTGGTCTCGTTTACTTGAAAATCTGGTGCGTAATCAGTGTTTTCTGGGGTTGGAATGTGACTGATGTCACAGTCTGTCTTCTCTGAGCCAGCAGCTCCTTGTGTGATATGATGACTGCATTTCATGTCACATGTAGATGAAGTAGATCCCTGTGCCCCAAGGAGAAGTTCATCTCAGCTCCACCCGCCTGTTTGCCAGCGTGCGGGTTAAAAGGAGTTCAAGTTGTGGGCAGTGAATGAGCACATTTAGGGAACTATGAGCTGACCCAAGATCTACTTTGTGCAGATGAATGCTTGTCTGTACGTTCTGCCATCTGCCTCTGATAATCATGGTCATGCATCCTTAGGGAGCTAGGAGGGGCAATCATGCAAGAATAAGTTAGTCTGTGCCTCTTACATCGTTCATTACATTGCCTTGTCAAAATGTACACGATAATCCTCATAGGTACCCCACGGGATCAAGCCCCTTGCCTATGATTTATTTCTGTGACTTCAGAAGCTTATATTTCTTTCCGTTTCTGCGCATGGGTCACAGAAAATTTTGCGAATGTCATTTGCTAAATTTTGGAGTTAAACCCCGGGAATTCAATATGCAGTGATGCATCCCAGACCTGAAGAGGTTGTGAATCACCCAGCAGCAAGGGTGAGATTTTGCAGGGAAAGTGAGACACATATACAAACAAACCAAAAAAAACCTGACAAGACAATTATTCAGTGACTGAGCTGACTGCTGCTGCATGCAGTGAGTGACTCTGGCTAACTGGAAAGTCATACAGAAGGGAAAGTATGTGTGGAGATAGTTATTTATGATTATTTCTAATTTTAAAGCAGTTCAGAGAGTTACATTTGTGTATCTTCTGTCTACACAGCTCTAATATGTGACCTTTTAAGATGTTTACCCATTAACAGTTACATTACTTTATTTATGTTTTAAATTGTGATTGCTTTTCCTGACACCAGGCAAAGCTATTTTCTTTTATGACATCTCCGTTCAGACACAGTGTTCTTGTTACTGCCACCACCATGCCATGTACCCAGCATTTATAACTGGATACAATGATCTTGAGGGTCTTTTCTAACCCAAATGATTCTGTGATTCCACAATAGGCCCTGCCAACTCTCAGAGAATTTTGAGCAGCTCTCCGGGACTGGAGTTGTAAAACAGGACCATTGCACTGGAGCTGCCACATTTTTGGAAAGACACTCCCGAGTTAGCCTATCAGGAGTTGAAACTGTAATTTTTATGCAAATAAAAAATGATAGTATTTAAATAAAGAGAAGAGCTTAAAAATTAATTAACGTATTTGGAAACATTACTTGTTGATCCCTAGAGAAAGAGATTGATGTCAAAGAATCAAGCTCTAGAGAAACATTGTTTTCAAAGACCTGGCTTTAAAGGAACAATAGGAAACATATTGATGGTAGAACAGAAAAGTTTATTAGAATAGTGTTCTACTAACCTGTAAAATATACACAGATATAGATAATGCAAACACAAAAGAAAAGTGGCCATCCTATTTGAAGTAAATCTTAGCCACACCAAAGAAGTTAAACACAAAGGCCAAGAGTGTCTTTACATCTGCAAGCAGAAACCTCAGTTTTAGGTCAGAAACCTCAGGTCAGTGTCAGAAAACACCAGCCCATTAATTACCTGTCTTCACAGAAATTAGGTCTGCGATACAGCCTAATGATTTAATTCTGAGGTTACCTGAATCACTGAGGTTTTGTTCCTTGTGGTCAGTTTTAACTCTATGGTTAAAAATTAACTCTGCATATGCCCATTTTTTCATTCCTTCTTCTTCAAAATCTCTCTTTTGAGTAACTGAGAATAACTCAGTTGAGTAACTGAGCTGTCATATAAAGATCTAGAAAATGCTACTAGTTCCCCTTAGATTGTCTTTGTACCTTGCTATTAGGGTTAGAAGCAGTGTTTTGTTTGAACAACTTGCACAGAGGGATCTTGGCTCATTCCTTGTTTTTTCATAAGAAATGAAAGAGTAACTGTTCCTTCCCACCATGATCTGGCTCCAGGGCAGGAGCTGTGCACCCGTCAGCTGCATGGCTGTCAAATTAAGCAGCTCATAAAGGGGAACTCTCCAACCCAACTGCTCCTCCCTGCCACAGTTCTTGCCCTTGCTCAGGGCCAGTACTCTGTTCAGGTGCCACGGGAACAAATCCAATGGCAAATAACGGAAGAAAAAGGCTACATTGCAGGCAGAGCAGGAATGGGCTCTGCTCATCAAGGGCATGTGCAATGACTGGGTTTTGATTACACAGTATGGGTATAGATTGCATAAATATTGCCCTACTATATGTTTCTTTCATGTCTGACTGCTGTCAGGTGATTTGAAGTGTCTAAATCTTGATTCTACTGAGAAAATGACGGAGACTTTATGAAGATATGGATGTGAATGTTTGTGTATTCAAGGGATCCCTTTGTGGAGTTTGCTCAGAGGCCTGTGAGAGCTTCTTGTAGAACCACACAGCCTGAAACCAGCTGAGTGATGCCAGTTAAAGATGCTACCTTGCAATACAGAGCCAAAACGTTTCCACAGTGAGGAGAAAAATAAATAAGTTGCTAACAGTTTGCAGGGCTTTTTGAAACTCTTTCCGTATAAAGCTGTTTTTCAATCTGTCATCTATCTGCAGTAACCCAGTGAAGAAAAACAGAGCTATGGTATCAGTTTGGATGTCAGACCCAGTTGTAAAAAGCTGCTAAAAACATGTAAAGCCAAATCTGGAAGATCTCAGTTTCATATTCCTGGAATAGGATGCATTGGCAGAGACATGAGCGGATTTTTTAATTTATACAAAGAGACTTGTCTAAAACATGTTTATACTCCTTATTTGACCAGTCTCTGGAACTCAAACCATCATATTTTTTTTGCCTCAGCAGGAAGGTTTGCTTTCACAGTATGAGAACTTTTAATCTGCCGCTGATATGGTTAAATTCAGAAGTATTTCTGACAGTCTTCCCCTGTAACTGATAAAAATTCATAAAAGATGAATTTCACAAGGTAAATACTGGAAGACTCTCATGCCTAGTGATTAAAAAGCCCATCTTAGATTCTGCTGTTATGAACACTTTCCAAAGATTACCACAAAAGCTTTAATATACTTTTTCTACAGCCATTTCATGTTGCTGTTCCCTGTCTACAGTTTTGCCTTCTCAAATTGAATTGATTTATCTTTTTCTTATTAATGCATTACTTTCTTCTTCCAGGATTCCCAAATAGACTTCTCTTTTTCTTCCTACAGGACATTCCTCCTCCCCCGCTTTTTCATTTTTATTTTTCTCTCCCTTGGAGTTCATAAAAACAGGAGCAAAACGGAAAATGTCCCTTTTGTCACATGGAATAATTTGTGAGAAATAAAATAAATTTTCTAGCCAGCTCCAGCGATTTCAGCGGCAGAAGAATTTCTGGGATTTCTCTGTCTTTTCTCTGATCCTGCTTTTTTCCCAGAGATTCCTTGAGTTGCTGGGTATCACCTTTGAACTAGTCAACAACTCAGCCCAGTCACAAATGCAAATATCAGGAGGGGAGTACAGGAGAAGGCCTCCTCACTCTTACACAGGATCTTGTTGAACCCTTGGATACTGTCCAAAATCTATCTCATGGTAATTATTTTGATCTGTGCCGGAAGGTACCTATCATCTTCTCATCTAAAGATCCTATGTTTCTGTAAGCATGAGTGTAAATTCCTGGACTCTGCTTACTTTGTAAAGACACAGTATCAAAAAACTTGTGCCTGTATATACTGCTGCATTTACTTGCTCATAATGTAGGCATGAAATACACTAAAACTATGTTTCGTTATTTGTAAAGCATTTCATAGTGTTTCCAGAGAAGTTAAAAGCTGAACAATGATATAATGTGTTCTTACTTATGCTAGAGATTGGTAACTTCTGAAATACCGGCACAATAGCAGCTTTAACAAAGAGAGAGCTAAATTTTGGTTAAATGCTACAGATCTGTATGTACTGCCTAGATTTTTTCTGAAAATATGAGGGATTCTAAGAGAGTCCTAGACTAAAGTCCAGGAAGACCTTCAGATGAAGATGCCAAATCCTTCATAATAGTTATCTGTTATTAGAAAAACATACAATGCTTGGATGTTTTGATGACATAATTTATTTAATGTGAACAAAGAAACTAAAAATAGGAGAGCACTGTGGAATTCTGATATTGGGTAAGTTTCAGATGAGAGGCTATCAGTAGTTATGCTCAGATATTACACCTCCAATACTACACTGCTGATATTTCACTGGCCTTGGAGTACAGGCCCCATTGATTCTATTTCAAAAAATTCTGGCAGGGATATAAATCCTCATGCTTGCTCTTAAGGGTACAAAATAGCTGCTGAACGACAGAAAGAGGAAAAATGGTTTTGGACAGATAAGTGAGGACTGCATTTTTTCCAGTACATTTTCCTAAAGCAAGTACTATTGTAATATTGAAATTAACATATATTTTCTTCAATTATTCATATTGCATTATTATTGTAAAATTTTGTAAGAACTAGCAATGATAATTTTATGGAGACAGAGGATAAAATATTTCCACTGGAGTGCTAGACTCATGAACCTTCAGAGTGCCATTATCACCTCTGGCTCTTTGTAAATGGAAACAAACGGAAGTGAACAAGCATAATTCATATACATTGGATTTCTTCCCAGTTCCTTATTTTCCATTTCTATCGAGTCTGTGGGAACTGGTCTCAATCCAGTTCCCACAGCATTTAAAGAACTGGCTTAAATACAGATGTATTTGTGGCTACGTATTAAGAGGAACATGCACACATAGGAAAAGAAGGTGACCCGCAGGAGATCAAAACCTGATCTGTGCCTTTTTGAGATCGGGATATAAATCTTGTAGTTTTTTTCAAACTTGTTCTCCAGCTGCTCTCCTCATACAGAATCCGTGGGAGTATTACATTGGACACCACTGTAACTTTATATAAACACTGATGAACTCCCTACCTAGACTGGAAGAAAAAGCAGAACTAGTGAGATGAGGATCTGTCCTTAAGAGAGTCAGAAGACAGAGAAATGGCAATAGTGCACATTTTTCCCTTCAAAATATATTCTTGTTACAGTTTAAGCCTGTAGTATATTTCTGTCCTCCAGTGATGATTTTCTGGAAACAGAAGCAGGAAGAATGCTTTGTAATGACCACACTGCACTCAGTGCTGGTCTCCAAATTATGCTTACATCCCTTCTTGACCATATTTGGAAGGAATCACTGTGACAACAGTGTTTTCAGTAACAGAAAACTTTACATGGCTGATAGGTGCTAGGGTAAAAATCTTTCTGGTGTCACAGAAAACACCATGCTAGAATTGCAGAAAGTTGATATAGATTTCTACTCAAATGGAAGGAAGTATTGAAGTATTCTAAAAACAAAAATGTAAAACATAAAACTCGTCTCTGTTAAGTCAAGAAGAAATCAGAATCTTGGATTTGATATTTCTGAATAAACTTTCAGAATTTCCTCTATATACAATTGGCCAAAGACCCATGAATTTTTACTGAACACTCTACAGCTGGTGAAGCAGTTTAGGGTTAAATGAATATTCCAACACTATAGCCTTAGCTGCATTTGTCGCTGTATTTGTCACTGCATGTACAAAACAATGCGAAGGATGCGGCCTAGACCCAAGAAATAGTAGTGCCACTAATCAGCTTAAACTTATTATATCATTATTATGTCTTTGGTGGTCATGGTGGGTTTGGGGGGGTTTTTTGGTTTTGTTTTTTTTGTTTTTAATAAATATAAAGCAGCAAATGGAGTATGATAGGAGGATCCAAAAGAGACTACTGCAATCTGGAAGTGAGGATGATTGCATTAAAAGTAGTTTCTTTGGTGTACCCAAGATGAGGAGTCTGATTCTCTGAGCTGTGCTCTTCTTTACCAGAGGTATTTATCATAAAATCAGAGAGCAAAGGGAACATATGATGACTAATGAGCTGCAAAATACAGCATGCCAAGTAGAAAAAGCAGCAAAGAAGCTGTGTGAAGATCAGACTGCTTTTCTGGAACACTTCCTGCTGTCTCAGTTATCTCTTATTTTTACAGTGCTATATTAGCTCTGACTGCATGAGTCAAAGTGGCAGCTCTCATGCTGAGAGAATTACAAGTGGCTGTAAGGAAAAGAAAGAGTTACTAATTCTGTTTCTTTCCTGTTGGTACCCTTTATTTTTAATAATAAAAGCAGCAACAACGGTACTAAAAATACTTCCTTCCTACAAAAAATTTTCAAAGTAGCAGTGAAACACAGAGGAGCCTGAACATAAAGTCCTTCTAGTGGCAAACTCCTATTTCCAATTCATGCTCTGTACCCTGCACGGGAGGGATGGCAGAACACCCAGGTAAACTCCTTATAATGTAACTGTAGCCTTGAGCAATGAGCAGAGCATTTGGAAAGCAACTGGGTTTTACAAAGAAGCACTGTGCAGAGTGAGAGGCCTTGCATTTGAGTTGACAGTAGTCTATCTGATTTACAGACACTCCGTGCTATAATGATACCTGTCAGTGGCAGTGGAGGAATATCTGGTTTTCCAAGCAATTTACAGTAATAGAAATAACCTGTTTTTTGTGACTACTCACCACCCTTCCATCTGCTGAACATTTGGAACAGACACTTTCCATCCAAATTGGATCAGATACTAACTACACTGGCACAAATGAAATGCTAAAGCCAACCATTCCTGCTCAGAAAAAGCTTAAAATCTTCTTCCACTGATGACATTTGACATGCCCTGTTTGTTCCAGGTCCAATGTAATAAAACAGAGGATTTCACAAATGTTATTTTTTTACCATGCAAAACCTACAACTCTGATTTCTTGAAGCTAAGAAAATTGAAAAATTGTGAACACATTCTATGAGATAACAATATAAACATTAAGCATAATAGCAAGAAGTATTTACAGGATTGCAAAAAGTGCATTTTAGGCTTGAATGAATTTTCTGCAGAAATTTTCAACTGTTCCAATGTACTTCAGCCTCTGAGACTCAGTTGCTGCGGTCCGGGTTATACAGTAGCCCACTAGTTTTAAACACAGTTTTTTCAGAATCCAATGGTGCCAGGCTGCTTCTCTACACACCCTAGTTCACCTATTTTTTTTTTTTAAATGTCCACTTACATAAATAAACATCAGTTCACCAACTTCTGGGTTTCTGTCTTTTTTACTTCGTGGCTTCTTAACCACGTGGTTCTTAATGTGGCTTTCTCCTCTGATGATGCAAAGACTGGTGTATAACCCCCAGTGTTCTAGTTTGATGAGAAAGCAGAGATTTTTTAATTTCTGCATCACATAACGAAGCCCTGAGATCTATCTGTATGGTGTAGCTTGTCACACTCTGGTATTCCTCAGGGTGAGAATCCCAGATTTTGAAACATTTGTGGAATTTTACTTTCTTTTATAAATAAAGATACAGTAATAGAAGTTCGTGTGATTATGTCCTACAAGGAATGAGGATTAGAGCCTCTCCTTTTCCTAACAAGGATGCATATTTACCTCTGCATATTTTTCTTTCCTGTCACCCTTTTATTTTCTAGCTGAATCTCTTCCTTTTTAATAAAATTTCATGGAAAATGTGATTCTGTTATTCTCATATGGACTGTATTATTTCTTCAAGTATGAGTTCAGATAAACTTTCACAGTTAAGTTGATGCTGGGACTTGGAAAACAACTGTGTCTTTTATTCTGGTATAGACCTAATACATTTTTTGCTCTTTCATGGAGTTTTAATGCAAAACGTAAGATTTTAACATTTACATCTGATGCTCTTTGTGTCCCAGTGAGGATATATCTTACCTATTGTCTAGCAATGACTAACATGTATAAATATTTATATAAATTCTTGTGACTCAGCACCACAAGCTATCAAAATGTGTTAATTTTTGTTTTGCTCCACACAGTAGAATTGCAAATTCTTTGTACNGAACAAAGTTTATCTTCCTTACTCTAGTTGTATTTTAAAAGATCCCATAAACTCCATAATTATGTGCAAAGACTCTTGTTTGTTCATCTTCAGGGATTGCAAGAAGGTGGAGATATTAAACTAACTTTTCAATAGTACACAGATAAGACATGGAACACTTGATACGTTATGTGACCCACCAAAAAGCAGTGAAATACCATTCCTTTGTAATAAGTCTCTCTCCAGCAACATCAGGTCTGCATTAACAGTTCTGTGATAAGAAATGACACTAACAAGGGCTCAGTTCAAGATCCCCCACAACAACCCCCAGCTGTTTGGAGAGTGATGCAGGTGGGAGTTGCTGGGAGCTGTGCTGAGGGAGCCCAAATGCCATTTGAACAGCGTTCTATGCTTTCTTTGGGCAACTACTCTGGTGCATTGTTAGCCATGGTAGTTTATTCCTGGTTTCTTAGTTGTGACTGTGTATGTTTTCTGTTGCTCACATGAAAGAAATTCTTCATGTGGAAAGCAAGAAGGGAGGTGGGTGCATTGTTTCAGAGGGGTACAAACATACTGTGGTAAAGGTAGGCATT
>WEIV01023058.1:0-102002 GCA_013390005.1 Calyptomena viridis
GCACTAATACTTAGGAGCAGTGATAGTAGGTAGGATGAAATGAGGAAAGGAATGACTAATTCTCTGGCAACGAATTAATGTCTATATTCTCTGGTATCTACTACAAAATTTCCACACTCTTAAAGAGTTTCTACTGAAACAATTCAGTGAAAAATGATTGTACTGGGTTGTGGTTAAGAAACAAGACAGAAAGACCTAGTGTCACCTCCTTGTTCAGCCAAAGACTCTTTGGATGCTGCTCAGTATGTTTAAATTCGAGATATCAAATCTCCTCCCAGAAGAGCAAGTGGGAATATCCCAGACTATGGTGAGGATGATTCTAACTATTTTTGAGATCTCCAGTGGCCCATGGTGAAGTTTACTGGCAAATAGCAGCTAAAGGGACGTGACAACAGAAGATGCTGGGTGATTTGACAGGTCAGCAATACTTGACAAAGAAAACTGTAATATATACTGCAAAAAAATTATTTGCAGGAGCACTCTAATGCCAACAAGAGCATTACACAGCTTGCCTGTCCTGTTGTAGAAAAGCCTAAGTTTCCATACCTAGATTTAATTTAAAAAGGATTTTGCCCTTNTTTCAATTGTGCAATTCTTCATTCCCATGCTACTCTGTATTTAGGTTTACTCTTTATATTAATTTTTCCTCCAATTTCTTTTTGGGCAGTAAAAGTAGACTTGTCCAGGTTTCCTGGTGTTTGTTCAGTTGTAGCACATGCAGTGTTACTTGGGTTGACAAGTTAGAAGAAAAAGTTAGATTTTAATTTTCTGTTTTCTATCATATTTTAAAAAGTTATAGTAATAATTTCCTCAACATGCGGTGCTGTAAGTTCCCTTCCTCTGTGTTGTTTTTGGACCTGTAGCATTTTGACCTCTTGAAAAAAATAATAGTATTTTCTAAACCTCCTACTGGAATGCATTTGAGTTATTGAAAGCAAATGTGGAGGACTATCAGACCTATAAACATGACCTGTGATGGGAAAGCAGGGTTGTTTGCTTACCTCCCCAGGGTGCATCCTGTTCTGTGTGCACGTGTGGGACTTTCTGGGAATCCTCTCAGAACTCTGTGCACCTACCAGCAGAATGTAGCTCCCCAGTAGCCAGAAATATGTTTGGACACTGTGCAATGTTACAAGATACTAGTTCTAAGTTTCTGGTATCAATACTTTCCAATCACAGTACAAAAGTAACCACATAAGGTACAATCAAACAGAGGATTAGATACTTTTCCAAAGGTACAACAAGAGGTCACAATGTATTATTTTCCATTTTATTTCCATGGTATTATTCTGAAATGTGAACTATTGAATGACGGTGACAGGCCAACACCATTAGGAGAAAAATGGCAGAAAGTTCAGAAGCAGAAGTCATAGTGAGGACACCTCACTGTGAGTTGAAACCTGTTAACTTTGCAAAAGGAAGGAGTTTCTTTCAAGAAGCAGCAAAGAAAGGGAATGGAGGATGTCTGAGAGGTGAAACACACACTTAAAAAAATAACTACAGCAGTTTATCACTCAATTCCATTTCAGATTTATCTCTCATAGTAAATCTGTATGTTTACCCAAGTGTACTAAACAACACATTAATTCAGCTGCTTATTTGGGGCTCTGTTGCAGACTGGAGATATTCCTTGAAAGGATGTAATCAGGCTAAGAAATGCAGCTGGTTGGTTTTGGCTGGGAGAGACAATGCATCTGATTATTCAGCTGTGGTCCTATGAACTGAGATGTAATGTTGGTTTACTTTTGACATGTTGATCTTTGAGAAGTTAAGATAAAGTAAACCCTAGTTTATGTTATGCCAAAACCTGCTAGTTTGAAAGAAAACAAGTAAAACTCATCATGAAAGTTTATTGAGCTTGCTGAAAAGTATCTTTAAGACACCAACTAACTCGTGTCTTCATTTTTTCCATGGCAGGAAGCCAGCCTGTCCCTGTTGATTGAGATAAAACTCCTTGCACAATGGAACTGCTGGTTACTCCCTGTTAGGCAATTACTCTTCTTGATCTCAGAGCTGACTGGATCTTACTAGTTTGTCACCTTGGTAAACAGAATAGTTTATAAAATACTTTGAATACGGAAGATAGCATCAGAAATTCAAAGTATGTTTTCAAAAGCCAGTGTGAGTTCACTTAGAGTTTACCCCTGATTGAATGCAGAGATTAATTTTCAAAGACAAGCTTTGACTTCCAGTACTGTGTGAGTGTCCTGCAGAGTGACATGAGATCTGTGCAATAACAGTGGATGTAACTGCAGGTGTATGTTTAAAGCTGCCAATGACAAGCCCATCTTCACCTACAGATGCCAGTAAGGTCTCCCCACAGTCAAATGTTTCCAAACAGAGCATAATTACCAGCAATTCTGTGTTACTTTATACCCACCTCTCACCTGCCTTCTATTAGCAACATTCAAAGTGTGATTATATGAGTAGTCACATGTGGAAAAAAGCACATATTACAAGGAATGAGGGGGGAAATTAGCTCTTTTAACTGCCATCTTTCTGACCTTGACTTTAGTTTGAACTTGCTTATAACCAAGTCTGAATATAAGAGTTAGCTTTAAAAAATTAAGGAGTGTGACTGGCTACAAGGTCCTTTGATGAAAGAGGCTGTATTTTTCACTTTTCTGACAAAAAACCCCACCCCCAAACACAACACAAAGGAGCTCTGTCACAAGGTTCTTATCTGTTCTGAGGAGCAGCAACATGGGCAGCAGTGGGAAAGGGAGGAAAACCATTGCAGAAAGGCAGAACTGTAATGGAAAAAAGGAGCAAAACAAAACCAAGGAAAAGAAAGTTTAAAAAAAAAGGTAAAAGGTAGAAGTAAATAAAACAATCCCGACCCTGGAAGGAATAGATTTAAACCAAGCACATTACTGTGAGGAATGGGCAGAAAGCAAGCCAGACTCCAAGTTGCAAATATGCAAATTTTAACTGAATAAGCTGCTGTTGTTAAAAAACAAAACAGGGTCAGAGAGATGAACCTTGGGAATATTATCTCAAGAACTTGTTGGTGAAATAGCAAAAAGATCTTTCTTGGCTTGTCTCAGATGGCGAGAAAGTTTGCCAAAATATTTTCATAAATAAAATCTGTATAAATGAGGGACAAAAGTAGAGGTGTTACTTACTCTGCTCTGTTAGAACAGGTCAGATGTGGCATTAAATAATAATGTTGTTCTTTTTCCTGCTTGGTGGGCTTTTGTGTTCCAATGGCTACTTCTACCCAGGCATGCATTTAACAAACACAGTTCTCCACTTGAATCCGCAGCCAAAGCATTCTTTTAACACTGCTGGGGGTGTAAGGTCTGTGCAAGACAGAGACAAAATTCCATTGTGTTTTTAGGGCAGGAAACTTTGAAAGCAATTCAAGGACATTTGTCACCTAAGTGAAGAAAGGAACAGACAACAGGAGAAAAGTTAACATGCTCTAAATACACAGACACTTGTGATCTCAGAGGCTCCTGATAAGCCTTGACCAAACCATCTGAGCAGTGAATCCTCTCTTGACCAAACCAGTGGACATGTGAGGCACTCCCTGATCCTACCAGGAGCTCTGGCACAGTAGAGATGGGAACAATCAGAACCATCAGCTGCCCAGCCGAGGCAGGAAACAAAGGATAAGCAATTATCCTGTGTCGTCCAGGTAAACCATTTACCTGAATTGTAGCCCGAGTGGAGCAGCACCATTGTTCCACCACTTTGGGGGAAAACAGGCCAATAATTACCAACTTGGGTTATGGCCAAGACAGAAACTTACTGTTGACCAAAGTCAATTGTCTTGGAACACTATGAACAGGTCCCGAGTGAGGCTCTTTGAGCCCTCCAGAACCACGGCAGGAGAGGAGTTGGACTCTCCTCAGAGCTCACAAACCCTCAAGTTTGTGATACTCGAAGGACTGTCGCTGATGGCGAGGCCTGGGCTGGTATATCCCCCTTCTCCACACTCCTCCAGCTGCAGCCCTTCCCTTTTGGGAAACACAGAGATTTGATGTGAATATTTCACCAAACCCAAGGGGAGCTTTTACACACATAGAAATAGGTGCACGCTTCCTTTTACCTGCATGTGTGTGAACTGATTATGGTATGAACATTGCTATCTCAAATCTATAGTTAAGTCATTGTTGTAATTGTAGAAAACCCCATGGAATCGCTTTGTAAATGTTAAAGTGCTCAATGATTAAGTGCTGCTAAACCTTTTTGCACCCTGATTTTTGCATCCATATTCTTTGCACCCTGACACCTTTTTCATTCCTGCCTTCCATGTAAATCACTCCAAATTGCTTCTAATTTGATCTTCCTGTGCATGCTTTAGCCTGTGCAGTAAGTCATAGTGACCCCGGGCTCATTGCCCAGCACAGGTGTGTTTCCCTCACAGTCACAGACCTCTCTCTCTGTTTTACAAACAGACTACATCTGGCTTTCCCCTCTTCTTTCCCTCTGCCTTAATCCCAGTTCAGGATTCCTTCCCATTTTAGTTACCCTGCACAACACATTTCAGCCTCCCTTTCTTCCCATTGCCTAATTCTGGTCTGTTTGCTCTGCAAATCCCAGTCACAGTCACTCTCTCCTTCAGTAGAGTTTTATCAATCAAACCCAGGTTGAGCAGGCTGTATTGCCCTTATCTCTTCCTTCCTCCCCCATAATACACGTTTTCCCTTGGGACACTTAAACCAAATGTTTCCTTCCTTTTCTGCAGTCACACAGCTACTGAGACGAGATCACCCCTAGGACACCTCGACAGCACAACCCTCCCGTGCAACCACGGACCTGCAGGCCCTGGGCTGCGGCGTGGGGAGCAGCTGCCTCTGCACAAGGAAACACTGGGGAGAGCTTTTCTGATTCACCGAATGAAAATAAATTGCAATAAATTACTTTTTTTGTCAGCGCAACTAACAAACCTGCTCTCCTATACATCGGTGTCTCTCCAGTGGTTTGCTCTACCGCTGCAGCCTCCGGTCAAAAGCTGGATTTGTGCCGCTCCTGCAGCCAAAGGAGAGGCAGCAGCTCCTGCCTTCCTTCCCTGTAGCAGAGCATTTACCTCAGCCCAGCTGCCGCCGTGGCCGCTGCCATCAGTAGAATCGATTCTCTTCGGGATCACCACACTTCGCGCAAACGGGGCCGGAGGTGCCCGGCAGGTTCAGGCGCGGTTGGACGGGCCGGTCTCTTCCCTCAGGCAGCCAAGCAGGAAAGTCAAGGCGCAGTTCAGCTCCGGGCAGAGATACCGACAGAGGCCCTTCGCCCCGGCAGAGCTCAGCTGTTTCGGGTGTGTTCGCAGCCCCAGGGGGAGCCGTGGGCGAGTGTGGGCACTGCGGCCATGAGCTGCCCTCACAGCACCCGGCCCCTGAGGGGCACCGCCGGGGCTCGGCCTTCCCGCCCTTTTTCGGCCCCGGCCTTCCCGCCACAGCCCGTAGCGGGCACCTGAGGGGAGAACTCGGCCCTCGGGCTCAGCCGCCTCAGCAAGCGAGGTAACGGTAAGTAGCCGGAGTGTTAGATCTTACACATTTGTAGATACACGCGGAAAAGTGCATTTGATGAGGTCAGTCTCCTCGCCCCTTCCGTGCCGGAGCAGCTCCCACAGTGACCCCCGGGGCTCCCTCATCCCCTCACAGCCGCAGCCGCTCCCTTGTCCCTCAGCCGTCCCTCCCTGCTGGGGAATCGGGGCCCCTGCGGCCTCGGAGCTCCGCTTTACCCCCACTTTTCCAAGATATAGCCCTATATTCAGCCCTCTTTTATCCCAAACACCACAAAAGAGCCCACTCCCTCCCAAAAGTGGAAACTGGTTGAGCCGCCTCACAGCTCCTGGTGCAGGGTATAACTTACCAAATCAAACAGGAACACTACCAGTAAAAAAAAAGTCTCCTGGAATTTTATCTTGTTAAGTAAACGCATTTTAAAATTTTACTGCCTTGTCTGTTTCCAGCAGCAAAAAAGCTGTTTTTAAATTCTCCCAGAACCCACTGCTTCTCCAGGCTTGTGGGATGAGTGCCCAGGGATATTTTAAGTGGAACATTGCACACTTGTTCAGCTACAGACGATTCAGTGCTCTGTGTAGGTAAGTCTGTGGAAATAATGACATTAGTATTCATTTATGAAAAAATGGTGCATAACACTGGGAACATGCCAGGCATATACAATTCCCCAGTTTTCAAATACAGTAAACGAAAAAAAAAAGAATATGTGAGCTCAAAGTATTCAAATCTCTGATATAAATGTTTGCCTTCAAGGAAATATATTTTTCATTCTGTGGTGAAGTATCTTGAATAATGTGAGGGGAATCCTGTGTTCTATTTGCGTTACTTAATTCCATACTAATAACCTGATGTATCAAAGTGCAGTAGTTTGGAAAAAACCCCAGTCTTTTCCAGGAATGTGATTTGGACTTGCTTTTGTTGTGTGGAACAGATCCAGGGGTACCAGAGCAAGCAGTGGGTCGTCCCAGAAGCTGAGGTAGGTTTGCTCTCCAACTGGAGGACAGATGGCACGAGGAGCTCTGGTTTTTACAAGGGACAATCTCTCAAGTGTTACACAGTGCAAATAAGGGCAACTGTACATACATACATAGTTTAACTCACCACACCTCATGTATCTTAAGTGTTCCTAGAAACTAGAACTGTGTACTCAAGCAGAAACAAGTCCTTTTAGAGATGAATAATGTGCCAAGTGCTTTATGACTTCTAGGACACTTTAAGCATTGCTGGGCCGAGTGCCCTGCGGCTGATGCTTCTGTCAGACGGCCTCAGAGAAAGGTGAGACCTAGCATGTGGTAATTGTTTGGAGGATGCACTTTATGTTACAGTTTGTGTGGCAACTGTACTGTGTAGCTTATACATTCTATTCCTACCATATTTATTTATAGCTGTGCAATTGTGCATTTACAAATAGTTTATTTCTCTATTAAAAAATAACACGCATTTGGTTCCTGGTGCATATATGCGAGCGTGGAAACAGTGTAATGTCATAAAACTTACCTTGGAAGAGGCCTCTGGAGATCATCTAGTCCATCATTCAGTGTAGAACTATGTCAAATTAGTCACGGTCTTGTCAAGTTTTCAATGTCTAAGGATGCAGAATTACAGATTCTCTGGGCACCTGTCCCAGCGTTTACCTCCTTATAAAAAAAAAAAGCTCACTTTTACATAGGTGTACCAATTCTTCACACCACATTATTTCCAAAAGCAATTCTTTTATTTTTCTGGTTCCTGCTGTCTGAAAAGAAGTCATCCTTTGGCTCCTTTACACTTGGGTGGTTTTTGTTTGTATTTTTTGTGGTTTTCTTTGTTTGTTTTTACATTCAGCAGATGTTGCTACAATTAAGCCAAACAGCAGCAAGCATGTAATAACAAAAAGCAGAACAGCACTCCCTGATGTTCTTGGCACTTACCTTTCATATGACCCATCCTATGTGAAACTTAGCTCTAAAAGACAAAACAACCACCCCCAAACTACAACACTGCAGCAGATTTCAAAGCTAGCTGTTTTTTGAGTTTCAACCTCAGTATAAGAATATAAACAGTATTTAAAAATCTAAATCTAAGTTTTTATATGTAAAATATATTTTATTTATACTTAAATACTGCTGCGTTCAGAGTCATTGCAGTTTAGCTGAAGGTGTGTCTTTAGATGAACTATGTGAGCTACAGAAATTAGGTTTCCTAAGATTGGATTCAGTCAGTGCAGTGTTACTTTAGTAAAATGAGATGTAAATGGACCAAGACTACTTTCAAATGAAGAGATTGGGCACAATATAATCTTTCAGCTGCACTCCCACGTGTGTGAGCCTTTAGGGCAGCTCTTTCATCAAAATAAAGAAATTAACCCTGGGAAGGACTGAAGAGAGTACAGAGAGTCACTTTAGTAGAGTCCTGTGAAATCAGCATGCTGTATTTGTTTCATTTAGCTCTCCATTAGGGCTTGTTTTTTCATATATTATGGCACTCCAGTCAAAATAATAGTATTGTTTTAGTAGAAGATAATGATAGGACCATGTGACATTAGTCATTTGAAGAATCTAAGTCTTCCACATGATTTGATTGTTTAGAAAGTTTTGAAAACAGAATTTTGGGTTAAATTTGTCACTGTTTCTTATCCTGTTAAGAAATGTTTATTTTTACTTTCCAACATACCCTAAATCCGTACCCATACCTGTGCTTCTGAGTTTATCCTAAATAGAGTCACTCCACTTCAAGGTTATCCAATTCAATGGAACCCTTTCCCCACTCCACCAGCAAAGACACTGGAGGAGTCTGGTCTAAAGCCATCTGTCTCAGGGAAGATTCCTATAGATTTGGGTGTGTTTGGAGTTAGACTGTACGTCTCGCATGCCTGAAGCTGCAAACTGTTCCTTGTGCTGCTTGGCATAAGAGAAGGGTTTGGAATGTAATGCATCAGCTTCACAGAGAGCATTTGGGTTTGCTTGAATGGTGCAGCATGAAGAACAACGCAAACCCTGGTCACAGAGTGACACAAGTGTCAAGATACCAATTTGTGACTGTAAAGCAAGAAAAGGTCTCTCTGCTTTTCAGAATAAACTACCAGTTCTGCAGTAGATTTTAAGTTACTGCTTGTGAATTAGTTGATCCTGTAGTTCTCTAGGATATCTCCCAAGTTCTGTGTAAGAACCGAATGCAGTCAGGAAAGTTGTTTTAGTGGATAAATAACCCCAGTCCACCACAAAACCTTGTACCTTCCTATCACCAGTCCTAGTGTAAGCAATACTTTATGAGGTAAAAGCTTCTAAACAAGTTAAACAAAACAAAATTCTGTTGTTTGGCTGATGCAGTACATTTAATATGATGATTTAAAGACTAAATTGTGCAAGAGCCCCACCTGAGAGCTTCCAAAAGTCAATTTTATAGTTCCCATCAATGTCCATTTAAAAAAAAATCCCTAGCTCCTGTAACACAAGACATTGTAATCCTCCCTAACAGTGTATTTGTAGAGTAATGAAGTTATGCACAGATGTGACGTGATTCATGTCCATTGCTGCTTGCAGAGTAGTGGGACAAAAATTATTAGCTGTTCCATTCAAGGAGCACAACAAAATATTTGTATTAGACTATGAAAGTTCTCATACAGCTCCCTCTGTAACTACATGTGAAGTCCAGCTACGCACAGCACTGTCCATAACTTTTGTCAGCTTCAAGACCCAGCAATTTCTCATGTTGAATAGTTTCTTACATCCTGTTAAGTGAGCTTAACCTTCAGCTAGGGCCTATTCAGTGATCTAGTCAGCTGTTTGAAGGTCTAACAATCCCTGTTCCTCTGGTAGCATCCATCTTTTTTTTTTTTCCCCTGAAGACTTCAGTGTTAACTTACTTTCACTGTGCATTTTAATGATAAAAATAAAGGACAGACCTACATGGACTTGTGCTCTCAGGATGCAAGGTGAGGTGCCTGGTGACCAAGGCATTAGGGACTGGGTTAAACATGGGGGCAACTGGTGTTGCACCAGGGAATTATCAGTATTGCCTCTGGCAAGATCTCACAGCTGATTACTTCAGCAGTAGATACCTGAGCAATGCACTGAGGGCGACTGTGGACTCTGCATGTTCTTAGCTAAACTCACCTGAGCACTGCTGGGGAACAAGTAGAGCACAGTGGTATCTGAAATGATCTGAATAGTTTTCATGTACTTCATGGCAAACTACAGGCTGCGTGCAAGGAGGGTGTCAAATTAGAACCTGTTCTTCAACCCTTTGGAGCAGCAAGGCATGATAGACACAGATAGGGAACTGACCTTTGCCATAGAGAGGGGAGCTGCCAGAAATCGGAGGTGGGGAAGACACTTCCATTGCCTTGGCTCACAGTGAAAATCAGACGCGGGTTTCTGAAGGTGTCGCACTCCCATATTTCTCCTTGGTGATGTTCCAGTGCATTCAAAATCACCTGTAAATTCAAATGTGAACATGAAGTTCTTGGTTCAGCAACTGAACCGGCAAAAGCAGTCTCTGCTGCCTTAATGGATGGGTGTAAACTGAAAAGGGACAACAGGGTACTTGGGTTATTTCTTATGTTGGTAGTATTCCCCATTCTCATTGCTCATTTTGTTCATAAATGGACAGAAAGGCAATGGTGAAAATAAGAGACAGAGAAAGTTCTTTTTCACAAAAATATGAGGGACAGAAATCTCATAAGAGATGACAGTAACATTATAACATCTATTTCATTTAGTTAGAAAATATTGCTACCTCATTCTCTCCTCCAAAAAAACCTCTGTAAAACCCCCAAAACTAACTTGGACAAAGCATTTTGATGTTCATGGACAGTTTTCAGGTTCTGTTTTTCTGTGAAAGCACATTTCTGATTATAACAATACCTTGGACTGGAATTCTGTATATTGAAAGGTCTTTTTCCCAATTGCATGTGCTTAAAACTAGGTTCAGGCTCAAAGTCTTAATTAAACCAGAGCTTAAAAGAGATAGAGCAACACATAGAATTAGTCCCATCACATGACCTCATATACTATCAGTATTGCATGATGTTTAAGCTGAGATATCCTCTTCCTGAGCCAAATTTAGATATAAACCCTGGGGCTCTCCTGCAGCTGCCAAGTACAGATCCAGCATTTCAACAAGGCTGCAGAGGGATGTTCTCCTGGGGGATAAGTCCTTGTGTGCTTGAGCTGGGCCACTGGCCAGTTGGGCAGATGCCAGCAGGGGGAGGAATTGCATATTGAAAAACCAATTCCAGCTGAGCATCATCTTTCAAAATTTAGGCAAATGCCAGTGTGGATGTTTCCTGGGAGAGGACTGCAGTCCTGAATACATTTTGCTGCTAAGCTACACGTGTCTTAACGCAGAGAAAACAGACAGGTTTCAATGGATTTGGCTTGCATTACACTGCCAGGCGTGGAACAGAATCTATCCCAAAGTAACTCATACCATTAAGGATATAACAGTCCTTTGCATTTAAATAGCTTCCTTCATGCAAACAGACTTGTCTTCCAGTAGATTCTCATACTCCCAGATCCAGAGCAATTTTTAATTGCATAGTTCATATATGTCTCTTCAGAAACCAAAAACATTTGTGTAGATATCTGGAATACCTGTGACATTGGCAAAGTTTGTTCATGCACTTTAACTTCTAGACACGAGACCAGAACTTACAATCACTCTCAAGACATCAGACCAAGGACATTAATGGTAAATGTGATCTCAGTCTAGTGATACTGCCATCCTTTTTCTGTCAGTACTTCTTTACTGTCTTTCCACAGAGGTGCTTGCTGCAAACTTGGCTTCAGAACAAGGAGTCAAACCAGGTTCAATTTAACCTTTTAGAAGCCTATCTGTGAATTTCCATAATTCACGGAATAGGAAAAGGTCTCACCTAGGGTTCATCATACAGCAAAAAATTGTTTTTTAATCCAAACCATTTCAAAAGCTCTTTATCACTGACTCACCTGCTGTGAAAGCTGAATTACTCCATGGGAGACAAACACAATCACTCTTCAGTTCAGTTATTCTGCTTAGACAGGCACATAAGCCCTGCAGGCAAATACGTAAAGGATCAGGACATTCCTGCAGGAAGCACTATCGATACTGGGATTGAAAGTTGTTATACTTTGTCAGGGTCAGAACTGGCAATAAATCATATACAGGGGCCAGTGCACTTTACCAAGCATAGGCAGAGAAGGCTTGAACACCATTATAAACCGTATGGAAGATGGTAATTCTGCTGAGAGTTTTACCAGCAACAGTGAAAGATAGTATTAATTTCAGGAGAGGATATGCAGTATATGTGTGCTTGTTTAAATGGGAGTGGCTTCAAACTCAAAACTTGTCTCCAAAAGAGCAGCCAGGTGACTATAATAGTTTTTGGTTACAGTCAGCTTCAGCTATACACAAGCAGTACATGGAAGAACTGCCAGCCTTTTACTATTTTTCAGTCAAATAATATACAGCTTACTTTTGTCTTCAGGACAGCTAAATATGCAGCTTACCCACTCAGATACTGAAAGGAGGACAAGGAGGGAAAGGAAGGGAGTGAGAAGGCAGGTGCTTACTTAGGGCCAAGACATTTCTGTATTGATTAGGATTTATATTTGGGGAGTGGTGGTACCATGCATTCAACTCAGTGCAGAGCAGCAGACATGGGTCAGTGTCTTCTCACAACTTCTCTTGAAAAGAGATCCTAAGTTAAACTTACTCACAACCATCACATGTTACATTGATAAAACCTAAGCACAACCCAAAAGTGTTGAATATATGCAGGACTACATTAGTGGTTCCTGAACTCTCTCCATAGGTGGGATTTTTATCCGTATTTTCTACCATGCAGCAGCATCTGCAATCACCATTTTCAGTGTTTTGCAGAGAATAACAACTATTACATACCACCCAAAGCAATAGCTGCGAATAGATGAGCAATACTTAGAAAACACCTGGCAGTGATCACTGTTCATCTCTCTCATTTCTATTGAGGTTTTTATTGTGAATACATAAGGCTGAGGAACTTTTCATTTTATCCATACATGTTCCTTCCTTCAGTGTGGCAGGCTGACTGTCAAAAGCATTTTTGACCAAAAATAGACAGGATTGACAACAACTCCTAAAAAACCTAATGCGCCTTCATTCCTTCAGAAATTAAGCAGTGCCCCCCAACATTTCTGTTTAAATCTACATAGTAAAGAAATCTGTTAATCATTGACACCTCATATTTCTTCTGCACAACCCAGATAATCATCAGGACATACTTCTGATAGGCTCCAAACAGGAATTTCCATTCCCTCTCTTCAGCCAGGAGCCAAAGGCAGAGCAGAAGGCAGCCAGTATTTAGATGAATGACAATACCATATGGAAAGGAAAATTGTGACCTTTTCAGGCATTTATGGGGACTCTTGTTCAGAGTGGGCAGTCCTGAAACACCATTCACAGCATAACAAATGGATGCTGACAGGAAAGATCTTCAGAAAAGCTAAAGCTGCTCCAAGTTAAGTTCTCTCCCTGTCTAAATGCAGGGTTGCATAGAAAAAGTAGGTTAAGTTGTCATTTGCAACAAAGCATTTTAATGGGAAATTGACAAAATTATAATATGGTTCCCCTGTATTTGAGAAACAAACATCCCAAAATCTGAAGCCAGTGAAAGGCTGGGTTGTTTTTCACACAAACTTTATGGACCCTGGGGAAGTTTCAAATAGCTAAAGTGAAAAAAAAAAATGCCAGAGCAATGAAGTTCTGCTTTTTCTTTATGAGGGAGGCAAACATTCCAAAGGTCTTTCACATGCTCTAACATTCAGGACTGCACACCTACAATTCATACTACCTTTTTTTTTAAATAACCATTGCTTCCAAGTCAATACACAGTACATGAATGCCAAAACAATCCAGAATGCTGTTTGGGCCAGCCTGCAGGGCAGAAAATTACAGGGAAGGCACCAGGAGTCAAAACAGAAAAACATCATTCCATGCACTTCCACATCCATTCCTAATCAGAAGGAGAGCACCCATATCTCCCTTCTCCCCTTAGCCTTGGGTAGCTGAAAAGACACAAGATGCTGTAGTTATAATACACAAACACCAGAAGCTCATGTACAAATCCCTTTAGGCCTGAAGTTTAAAACGTCAGATTTTGCAATCACCAAGCTACAGTCTGACAATGTATCACTTTACAGGATACTTTTTAATTCTCATAATCCAAAGAGACTAAGTCCCACTCCTTGAAATAAGTATCAGTGTAAGATCATCTAGTCATGGCAGTGATAGCAAACTGCCTATGTCAGAACAGAATCCTTATTTATAATCAGTTTAACAAACTAGGAAACATCAATAGCCTGTGGCAGCTTTTGATGATCCCAAATTATTGCAATAGACAAAACAATAGGACAGTTGCTTCTACATACTCCATGTATAAAATAGGGCTTTAAAGTAGGCATCAATGAAAAAGGAGCAGTATATAGCTCCTTTATACTAGGCAAAGATTTATTTCTAGTCACCAAGTAAGATCATGAAATGAAGGAAGAGGATTGGCTCAAAGCATCCCACCAGTGTGGATCTGTGAAGAGCTGGCTCTCAGCTGCCTGAGGTCAAGTCAGGAACGAGGCTGAGCCTGACAACAGTGAACAGTCATGTGTCCCACTAAAACAGTATCTCCTCTGCACTGGCCCACCAACAAGTGTGTCTCTGAAAGGTCACACCTTTGAAACAATTTTATTAACTTTCATGCCTAAAAGCTGCTTGAGAGTATTTAAGTATTTGAGATCAGAATTGCTACACAGAGGACAATTGCAACCTGCTTATTTTCTCAGAAGGACAAAAAAAAAAAAGGCAAGTTACAGCACAGTCATCAAAACCCTGAAGAAACAGCAACAGCTCCCTATTTCCTATCCTTTTAATCCCTAGTTTTCACTAAGAACCTCTATTTCTAAAGCAGCCTGTTTTTTCTTTATTACTGATCGGTTACTGTGGAGAAAGAATGAGACACAAGCAGCTACATGCTGTTTGTCTGACCGTAGCAAACAAGTGAGAGGGCTGCAGTAATGCTTATCCAGATGAGATGCATTAGACAACCTCTGACCACACTCCTCAAACTGAAGCATCTCAAAGATTTTTACTTCATTGCAGGCATTCAATATGCACTATACCTATGTGCTATATGCTGTCCGAGGTATTGAACTTAATCAAATCTCATTAGGACAAGATATCACATACTCCAAGACTCAAAAAGTGTCCTTATTTCACATCTGTTGTTCTTCAGTTGCCTGGGTGTGTTCTGTAGCTTTCAGGGCTTGTGCTGGATAGGAGAGCCAGTCCCGTGGGTCTAAGCACATGTAGCTGCTCAGCTGCAGTCCCAGCCTTGACTGGAAGCAGGGTGGTCACTGTGAGCTCAGCTGTGGTCTCAGGTCACTTTGAGTAGTGTGAGGGGTGCACCTGGTCTCTGCAGAAGGATTTTCTGATCTCCTGGTGTAGAAGGGAAAGGCTTGATTAAGTTCCAGTAGAGACTGAGCAGAGCCCATTGTCACCACATTTCACAAAGGCTGATTGCTACTTAAATCACTTGGCACAAGAGACCCACAGATGTATCTTTTAAATACACACTTGCAATGCAGCTTTTGCTCCAGGAGAGCCTGGCAGAGCTGAGTGAATCACTTGCAAGTGAATGAAAGAAGCAGGTGAAACCCTGATACCCACCACTTATAAAGTTTAGTTCATTCCCTCCAAAAGTTCAGTTTAGCAGTAATCAGGCCTCATGGATTTCCCTGGGCAGGGGACAGAGAAAATCAGCAATCATGCACAGGTTGTTACACAGCTCCAACACAGCCTCATTGATTAATTGAGGGGGGTAACTTATTTCTTCTGGGGAAGTGTCAAATAGATTAGAAGCAAGCCATTAATTAGGACATTATGCAGTCTTCACAAAAGCCTGCACTGCTTTATACAGTTTCCAAACTCTGAAATAGATGGAAAGCTTCAATGTAAGAAAGAATACACAGGCTTGTATGTTCAAGCCTACTGTTTCTTTTTCCAGCAATCCTTACTAAAGTCTGGTTTAAGTAATCTTAAGGCCATGTAATAGTTATAAGAGCAGCTGATTTTAGCAAAGATTATGGTAACATAGTATTTTCCTGTAACCAGCTTCAAAATTTGAACACCACTGGTCTGTCATCTCAATGCAGACCAGCAGCAGTAGCATGGAGCCAATTGGGAAGGGGGCTGATGACAGGGTTTGGTATTCACCCTGGAAGCTGAGGTGCAGCAGTACTTACATGACAGCAGAGGACACAGAAGCAAGAAAACCAGCCAGCAGAAGGAACATGAGAACGCTCAGGATCGATGTAATGACAATCATGCTTCCACTCCTTCGACCAGGCCAGGTATCAATTTGCAAGGGAAGTTTAACTAGGAAAAAGCATGGAAAGAATGTTACTATTCATTTTTCACCATGAACATTCCCACCAAACAGGCAAAAGCTGGTGATTTAGGACAGTGATTATATCTACACCTGAAGTTTTAGGTGATTTATGGGAAACAGGTTTAAGATTCAATGTCACCATTTAAAGTTTATGAGCTCTGCTCAGCAGGTTCGCCAGGAGCACAGTATCTGTATTCCTGAGAAATGTCAACAGCACCAGGTGCCAGGACCTGCATCAAATCTGAAACTGCATGTACAAGCTTCATCTGTACTAAAAGAATTGTTTTGAAGTACACAAATTAGAGAATTATTCCATATTTAAGCCTGCTATTACAATATTGAAAGGCTGACAAACTGCTGAAACTTCAGGAAAGGCCTAGCTGTTGCTCCTAGAGCAGTACTGTCCTAAGGCAAGCACAGCTACTCAAAAGACCACAGCAAAGCCAGACTTACCTCTTCTGGTTTTGATTGGATCAGACCAGAGAGTTTGGTCTTTCACAATACCTTCAGTGCTATCTATCAGCACATACTTAAACCTGTGGGGAAAAAGTGTTAAATGAAGTATTTGTGATTTCAGGTCCCTCACTAGGCATTTTTAAGCTACTGGATTAACTGGCCAGACTTCAGGTTCTGTCAAAGAATTAGATGGAGCCAGTCAAAGGTAGCTGACTATTTTCAGAGACCTTATAAAAACCAGATAGAATTAATTACAGGAAAGCATTCTGTGTTTTGTCATGCACAGCCTGCACTTGGTTCTTGTGAGCCTTGGCAGATAATAGCTTTCCAACAACAGATTTTCCCAACTTGCTATTCCCTGTTGTAAAGAGCCTCATTATTCAGGACAGTGAGTGGTTTTGATTTCCATACGAAGGCCGAAGATTTTGTCTAACAAGAGAGACCTTTGGCACTTTCCCTGCTTGAGGAGAGTATTGAAGAGACAGAAGAGACAGGCTAACATCAGACTTGGCAAAGAAATTATATTTCCATTCCACAATTTTAGTAATAGACAAGACTTTTTTTGCAAAACAGGGAATTCATAGAAGTTTCAGAAGCAGTTAGTGCTCCCCAGCAGACGTGGCTCCATGTGACTGCCATTTGCACTGTGGCTTTTAAATATCTGGCAGTAGCAAAATGAGTGATTTGGGTAAGAGCTGTCAGGGCACCCAAATTCCCTAGATGGCCAGCTTCCCCAGACAGCAAAGTCAGACAGGTCTGCAAGCTACTGACCCTCACTGGAAAGTCTCCAGCAATATTAGGGGCTTAGTGGAGCTGGACACCAAGGAGAACTTTGGCTGCCCAGAATCCATTCAAAACAAAGCAAGCAGAGCCAGGTCTCTGTCTGCAGCTCAGCAGGATCATCTAACACAAAATACATGGTGAATCATCTCAACGATTTTCCAGTTGAAATCCTTTTCTATCAGTGATTTCAAATCAGACGCTCTCACTGGATTACACAGGAATGGATCTAGCACTTGACACATGAATTTTCTGCTGGCCCGTGAATTTAACCCAGCAGAGGAGCATCACAGAGCAGTGTCTGCAAGGTGCTAGAGCAAAGCCAGCCATGTTCATACCTACACTTGTAACACAGCATTTCATTTGGGGGCTGGCAATTCACATTTTACTTTTTCAAAGGAACTTACAGACTCAGCGCTGCTTCCTAATGTGTTTTAAGAGTGAAAATCATCTTTGAAGTAGTACAAATCATACCTGTATGTTGTGTCTGATGTCAGAGGTGGGTTACAGACATCTAGGAAGTTTGGGTCATACAGACAAGTGCTATCATCCCCGACTCTGAAGAGATATTGCTTCAGGACTTCAGAAACTTTGCTGATGTCTCCTGCGTCCACAAGTCTGGGAGGGGATACACAACTGGGTACATGGAACCAGGCAGCCTTGTAGGGTCCCAGCTGCCCCCCACTTGTTTGCTGGAAGGTGCTGTCAAGGGGTTTGTTGCTGGTGTCAGTCACCAGGGACATCATTGCGCTTGCTGCAGGAGAGATTCTTTTTAACAAGGCTGTTAAAACAAGTCCAGCTCTCTCTATTCACCCCATATTTAATTGACATCTTGCTCTTTGACCCTAAAACACTCCCAAGGGAAACAAAAAATGAGCTACCAGTTTGGCCATGTTGTGATCCTACCTCTTCCAGCATATTTGTTGGTGACACTCTTTGTACTTGTCCCTCAGAAACTGAAAACAGTATATCTCAAAGCAGTACTTTTTAGTAGCTATCCTCCCCAAATTCCTCTTTTCCAATGAGAATCTGATGGAGTTGGAGGGAGGATGGCAAAGGCTGCTCTTCTCTTGCACCACATATGGCTCCAATAAACATCCAGTAAATCCTGCCATTTCAGATTTGATCCTGAGTCACAACTCTTGTCTCCCGGCCCAGAAGCCCTTTGGCCTGTGGTCACAGAGCAGCTGGACCTCCCAGAACTGTGTGTAGGGGCTGCAGGAACACATATGTTATCTCCATTCCTGGCCGGCCAGTCACTCCAGTGCTTCCAGCAGAGCTTGACTCTGCACCCAGCAGGCTTTGGAATCTCAAACCTTCCCTGGTGCAAAGGCAAGGCACAAGTCCCGAAAGATGCTTCCAAGTTTCGTAACTGTGTATTAAATTTTTTTGGAGAGTCCCCTCAGCTGTTCAGGGCTGTCCTGTCAGCAGCCAAGGAATGCCAGTTTTTCCAAAGCTGCAGTACATTGGGAACCATTTCTATCTGGAAGCATTCTGCTGGAGCAAAACTCCTGCAGATGCTTGGTGGTGAGAAGTTTCTGGCTATGATCTAGTGCAAAATTGAGCCTGTTTTAAAAAGAAGCCATTTCTGGCACAGGCTAAAAATGTAACTTAAGGGCCAGTGTTTAAGTTAGTGGAGTTCTGACACCCCTCTCTTCAATAGTAGCCAATAGCATGAAAATAGTTACTACTTAAGAAGTTCTTCCCTTAGGCTTGCTTTCTCAAATTATAATCCTTCTCACACCTAGATCCTCCTGCTCCCCCAGTCTCCACCTTGATATCTCTTAGCCTGGCTCTGGTGAACAGGAGTTGATGCCTAAGCAGGATTGCTCTATGGGAGGTTTTGGGGGGTTTGTTAGTTTTTTTTAACTTTACTAGGTATATCAAGTCTGATAGTGACACTAATGACAATAGGCCTCAAAAGTGACATTACTTCAGAAATTCCATATACCCTCAGCTTTGTCATATGCTGATACATTTCCTTAGAAGAACTGAACATAAGGTTTTAAGAAAATTAAATTCTCTTAAGTCTTCCCTTCTCCCTGCTCCAAGAGGCATTCAAGGGTGAGCCAATGTGCTTCCCTGCAGACCAGAGACAAATACAAACAAAATTCCTCCCAGTCTGCCAAGTAACAAGTTTGCATCTGCTTGCCTTAAAAGAAATTTCTCTGTACAGAACCTATTTTGTACAGATTCATCTGTGTAGGAAGATGGGGTGATTGAAGTAGTTTCTAACACAAAACATTTGCAGGAAGAACTACTTATCAGTAGGGGTTTATGTAGTTCTATTGCAGCTGTAGCCTGGCTTAGACATATAAAGATGTGCCCTTCAGGTGGTCTCAGAAGGCCACCCATTCACACCTGTATGGAATGGTGTCTGTGGTTACAGCTTCCACCTATCCAATGCCTCCTCCTCCCAACTCCATCCAAAGTAGCAACAACCAGAGGTGAAAGCTGTAAGACTGTTTTGTCTGTTGGCCAGTTTCACTGCTGCTCCCTCAAGGCCTCTCTGCACCTCTCTGAACAGGAAGCTGCATACAACATTCAGAGGAGAAGGTGGCAAATAAGGAAGGCATCTGTTCCTGCCAAGTCACAGAGTTGCTCTAGGTGGCATTCCAGTAGTCTGCCAGAACAGCAGGGAATAGGGAAAGCAGCTCTTGGTCACTGCCAAGCAGCTATGAAATTCATTTCATGAATGAAATCATGGTCTAAGCATCTGTGACCTCAGGTCTAACATGACTTGCCTTAGTCTAAAAAATAAACCAATCAGATCTTACAAGGGCTGCAGATTTTTCTCCTTTCCCCTATTCAGACCCACTTACATCAAACTGTGATGGATTTCATGCAAAGGTCAATCATATGTTTACCTTGCAAAGACACACAATGGCACTTACCTGATTCCTTCATCACATACAAGTAGATGATGTAAGATTTGTTTGGATGCAGTGAGCTGTCAAACATACAGAAAGGTTTTTCTAGAGCAACTGTAGTAAGAGTGGGATTGTTCGTAGCAAGCTGAGGGGCTGCAACTTGAGGCTTCAGGCTTTGACCTAGAAGAGAAAATTACCAAAAAAGCATATTAAAAAAATAAATCCTTCTCCTTTTCCCCCCACAAGCTGTGACTCAAAAGGGGGGTCTAGCTGTTCTAACAAACAGTATTAAAACATAAAACAGGGATGCAAATCGCAGCTGAGCAGGAACCAGCCCACCCACCCTGTGAACATTTGAGTTAGTTGAGGTTTTGCTTTAATACAAAATGGGCAAGCCAAGAATTTACCAAGGGCAGTAAGAGGTGTTGCTTCTTTAACACACAGGTCACATCACCTCAAAAGACATGGGCAAAACCTCACTATAGGGGAGGCTTGAACTCCTGTACTGAAGCTCCCACGTACAGCCTCCCACTCCAGTGGCAGCAGCAGCACAGCCAGCTCTGGAATCCTTCAGCAGAAAGGAGACTTAGTAAGGTTTTTAAGACTAGATGTTAATGAACAGAGTGAAAGATTTAGCAAAGCCTTGCATTAAGAAAAAGTGTCTCAGAGATGCACTGGAAAAACCAAGCAATATTAGAATAAAGCTTATGTCAGACACTTCCCCACTCCCCACACAAGTTCATCCTATGTCCAGTCTCCTGGGAAAGGTTCACTAAAACTGAAGAGAGATTCATCAGCTCCTCCTTCTTAGCAGCCTGGCTTTAGGAGAAAAATTCTAACAGTCATCCAGCAGAGCACAGGGCTG
Organism: Calyptomena viridis; assembly: GCA_013390005.1. Taxonomy (NCBI): domain Eukaryota; kingdom Metazoa; phylum Chordata; class Aves; order Passeriformes; family Eurylaimidae; genus Calyptomena; species Calyptomena viridis. Next base: position 20,815 of record WEIV01023058.1, read on the forward strand.
AATGCCTAACCTCCCCACACCAGTTGTACAGCGGTGAGTGGACACGAGACAAAGAAAAAAAAAACAAAACAAAAAAAAAACCAAAAGTTCTCCCACAAACTCAAAACACTAAGAGAAAAAGAAGGGGAAGAAACACAGAGAGGAGCAACTAAACAAGAAGCTGTGCACTGATATTTCTTACCTTCATACAGCTGTCCCAAGCAGCAAAAAGCTACTACAAGCCAAGAACTACCCATACTTGAGCTCTCCAGAAACTCTTAAAAAAGGAAAAAGGCTGTTGGGAAGCAGTCCCTGCTGAAGAGCTCCCACATCCACTCACGTCCCGAAGGTAGCCACACCTACTTACTACCATCAGGTGCCTGTAGCCAGAAATTTCCTATCCCCTCAGCACCTCCTTATATTCTCACTGCCCCTCCTGCTCAGGTGCTACCAATCTCCAGCTATTGCCTGCCCCAGGTAAGGAAGGGTGTTGCAGCTTTTTTTTTTTCCCTGATAATGGGCTCTGGTTGAGCTCTCTGTCCTGTGGGTGTAAAGAGAGGATTTTTTCCCTCACTCAGGTCATTGATAGCTGGCTTGGCTCTTTACCTTCTGTCTAAAAACTTTTGAAAGCTCTCATGGAGAGAAAATTTGGACATTTGAATATCTGAATCCTGCATCGTGGCTGGTTCTGATTCAGAGATCCACGTTGGGGCAGCTTTAACAGAGATTACAGTTGCCTTCTGAATTGTGTTTTCTGGGTTACATCCTGAAAAACATGAGTCTTCTGCTTCTGATTAACCCTAATGGGATTCAGAGCAACTACACAAAGAGCAAACCACTGGAAATCTGAATCTGACCTGTTGGACTAAATGTTCCTGAGAACATTCCTAAGGAATAATTGCTATTACAAATGGCATATTACATAAGACCTCAAATTATAAAGTTATTAATCATCAACTTAAAATAGGCTGAGGGGAAAAAGAAAGTATCAGGAAGGTCTTACAGAATTAGTGGGGCTAATGTGTCACTGCAGCAACTCCAGATTTACGTGGATATCACTGCAGTTACCTTAGCAAATCCATCTCCTTTATGGACATGCTATGGGCCCCAGAAATGTGTTTGAAATGTGTAATCAAATGGTTAGAATGCAATTTCCTCCTCATATGTATCTCATTTAGTTTTGAATTTTGCACGTCATCTTCAGTGTGTTTGGTTTGACTTTTTCCTGACACAACTTTTGTGGGAGAATATTGAGTACAGGAGTTATCCTGGATTTGTGCTGCTACAGAATAAGAATTAGTTGTATTATTCCTTGTCACTCTATAATGTACTTAAACCCATGCTGGCAAAAATAGTCAGCTAAATCACATTAAGCCAGAAAATATCTTACCCTTATTCCTAGAAATTTGTTTTTTAACATTTGCACTGGAGTGTTAGTTGTACAAGATTGGAACTGCTCTGCTCAAGAGTTTTTATGCTTTAAAGTAATATGTAATAATGCACAAAACCTGTAAGGTTTCTGACTCTGCAGTAAAAGCAGAGTTTAAGAATAATAACATTTCTTTCTCCATCATAAAAGCAATACTTTCTCTAAACAGTGATTCCTGTGAAATCAGATCCTGAATTCTTAAGTAACCCATCCAGAGGAATCAGCAATGGCTTTTTTTTTCCTTGAAACAGCAAATGCATACATTATTTGCCTAATCTAATAAAAAATTAGACAGTAGAACATATTTCATTCAATTCATGGCATACAAGCCACTTGCAAGTGCAACAAAATTCTCTTCCAAGGTTTATTAGGAAGCATTGCTCCCTTGTTCACTTTCTAAGACATCAAAACATCCAACAGGGGAAAACCAATACCAATTTTTAGCATCAACATCTTAAGTCCCACGATCACAACAAAATTTTTGATTTAAAGGTAGAAGTGTTTTGTTGAGTTTTGTTAGATTCACAGCAATCAAAGAATAAATTCAGAATTTATTGTTCAGACAAAACTCTGCATGACCACCTTGGAGTCTTGCCTGGATGAAGAGTGTGGCAAACTGCTCTGTGGGCTACAGTCCTGTAGACTAAGACTCAGGAGATTTTCCAGCAGCTGGGAGTACATCAGTGGAGCTGTTCCTTATAGGCAGGCAGTGAATCCCCTTTCAGAGTGGTTACAGAGTGACAATTTTAGCCATTGTTTTATCATGAGACTGTTTTTCTAAGTCGTCATGTTTTTTTGGGTACCAGACCATCCTGTGCTCTGGCAGAATTCCCCAGCCACAACCAGGAGGGAAAACATTGGCTTTAAGATTCTAAAGTTGTTGGGTTTGCTCCATACTCAGAAGAGTCTCACACAAAGGTAGAAAATTACTATGACAATAAACTCTCTCAGTACCATCTGTGCTGGCAGATGTGTCCTAAATTAGGACCAGACCTCATCCTTGCTTACATTTGTGTGGATCCATATTAACTCCATGGAAGTTGAGGGAGCTGGTCTGGATTTAAAGGATGTTACCATGAACAAACAGAACCTCAGTATAATTCCAATGTTCCCTGAAGGAAGCGCAAGAGAAAAGATCAATGTAAATTCTCGTGTCTTTGATTAAGCAACGACGACAATTTTCTTGCTCTGTGTTGCCTTGTGGGCAATTCTGGAGTAATTTATAGAAGCCTCTGGAGTCATTTTGGATTTATTGCTCTATGACAACAAAAATTTCAAGAAAATGAAAGAGCATTATCATAGAATCTTGTCGTGCTAATATTATTTCTTTTTATAAATGGCTCATTTTAGAGGTTTACACAGCAGAAGACAAAAACTATGTATTTTAACTGGAAGAGAAATACACATTTTAATTGTGGGACAACAAAGCTAGCAAAGTGTCTGGAGTGCACATCCTACGAGGAGCAGCTGAGGAGGGCTGGGGGAGCTCATCCTGGAAAAAAGAGGGACCTTCTCACCATCTCCAACTCCCTGGAGGAGAAGGGAACAGGGAGGGGTTGGGCTCTGCTCCCAGGGAACAAGGGACAGGAGAAGGTGAAACAGCCTCAAGCTGTGCCAGGGGAGGTTCAGGTTGGACAGCAGGAGGAATTTCTCCACAGAAGGGATGATTGTCTAATCGGGAGGGGCTGCCCAGGGAGGCGGTGGAGTCTCCATCCCTGGAGGTATCCAAGGAATGACTGCACATGTGTCATGGTGGAGCTGACAAGGTGATGTTGGGTCCGAGGTTGGACTCGGTGATCTCGGAGGTCTTTTCCAACTTGTTTGATTCTGTGATTTTGTGATTAGTTTACTGACTTAAACTCAAAGAGAACAAGGGGAGAGAAATCCCATGTCTCCCTTGGGAACCTATATTCAGTAAAGTGGGAACATTTCAACCCATGCAATTGATTTATACCTCAAGAAAAATAATTATTTCTTCCTTCCACACGCCTAAGTCGCTTGATCAGAAAGTAATTGCTGTGCTTTCAGGAGGCAAAGAGAGTTGCAGATCCAAGGCTTACGTGAAGCTGGTGGCCTCTGTGCCACATCAAAGCCACACAGAGGTGATTGTGAGGGAAACCAGACAAGGGTGGTGATAGTCAGCACGAGCACTAGCCAGCAGAGATTGTATTTATGCATCTGCAGGGAGTGTATTATTTAGTGTTTGGCAGGTGCTCATTTGGTCAGCCGGAACTGGAGTTTGCTGGTGGGGACGGAGGGGCTGAGAGGGTCCAACCGCATGTTCCGGTCGAAGACTCCGGCGCTCATTTCTTACTCCGTGTTGCCACCTAGTGAGCTCAGAGGTGATTTCATGCCTGCTCTGGTTCGGGTTTTGGAGGGCTTCGGCGCTTTTTTTGTTTTCCCTGTTTGGGATGTTTCATTTTGTTCACAGAGGCAAAACGAGAGGGCAGCCCAGGAAGTGTAACCAATGCAGAGAAGAGTGGAGAGAGCATTAAAAAAACCGTGCCAACAGGAAATAGGCATCACAGCGTTTGTCAATAGAGAGTGTCTAATGCTTAAATATTCCCCCCCCCGCGCTAAACAAAGCTTGGTAGATTTCTCTGTGCCTCTGTTGCCATCTGGCTCACCTTCCATCATTTGTTCCACTTCTATAATTTTTCCTTGTGCTTTGGACTGTTAAAGCGTTGTATGGAGTAAGTAAACCCCCCTGAATTTCTGCTTCTTAGGAAAAAAAGAGTCAATAGACTCATCACAGTTTGAGAACATTTTTATTGCCAATAGCAACCTCGTTAATTTGCAGCGGCACCTAGAAGATTCTTTGAGACACATTGCATTTTACACATTATTGCTTTGATAAATGAAAAATCTCAACAAATTAGTGCCTCAAATAAACATCCCGTGTCCAATTTAATACAAAATGAAGCAATAAATTACAAGAGTGAAACACCTGAAAATCTAAGGAACAAAGAAACCCTCCCATGGAAATGTCAAACATTGATTTAACTGTACTTTTGAAGGAGAAGGGTTTGGCTGCAAAGGTGCTTCATTTATAAATTGCAAAAAATCTGCTGATTACAGAAGCCTGGGGAATTAAAAGATCATTTTCCTCAAAGAAACCACACACTCTTTTTAGGAGAATAATTTTTCTGGAATAGTATCTAAGATGAAGAGAATTCATTAGCTGAGGTCAGAAAATTAATAGGTTTTTGCACTTTCAGGGCATTTAACAGCTAAAGATTTCTCTGCTCAATACTTACACATGGTTGTGTCACTGCTACATATAAAAACATCCTGGAACATGTTCAGCTTCAAAAAAAGGTCTGGAAGGTAAGAACTTCCATCTCTTTAATGCACACCAAGGACATCCTATGTATAGGTGCATTCCAGTGATGTTGGGTAGGAGTTAATATCAAGAAGTGTGTAACAGTTCTGCCATTTCATTTGCACATAACAATTTATTCCACAGGGGTACCCAAGTGCTGCTGAAGTGACCTAAGTGAAAGTAGCATAAAACTGCCACATTTGTGACAGGGAATGGTCACTGCTGCTGCAATTGCAGGTGACACTAAAACTGGAAAAAGAGGTATAATGACAGAGGTACAGCAACACACAAGCTGACCTTGAGAGTAAAAAGTGTAGCCAGCTGCAGATATTGCCCATGTGGAGAAGGGAGGTGAGCCCTGTGTGTGGGGAGGGAAACACAGAGCTCAAATCATGCACTTGGAGAAGGAATGAAAAATCTCCGGGAAGTGTGAACTGACCCCACAAAGGGAACTGCCATTGGGATGCTGAGATAAAAATAACTTGTGTCATTCTTTGTGGCTGGAAATAGGGTGGTATTTTTACTAAAATATTTACACAACATGACATAGATCACTGGGAGCGATGTCTGCATAAAATTCCATAAATTTATTATGACAAAGTTTTCCCTTTGTCCAAAAGAACTGTACGAAGTGAGGTTTTGGTTACGATGTGTGGGAGCCTCAGCAGGGGGAAAAGACCAGGTGCTCTAATCTCTTGCTTTCGTCTATGAGAAAGGCAGGAGGGAAAATGAAGCCTGGCAACCAAAATGATTCTATGACTTTGAACAAGAATGATTTTCAGATTTCTTGAGGACAGCAGGATCTAAATCAGTGTCATCTCTCTTCCAGCCATTTCCTTGTGTTGGGAGGGTTACAAAAGTATGACTTATACTAGTGTGGATATTATTCTTCAGGTTTTAACTTTTAATATTCAGAATTTATTCCCTCATAATACAGGATCTGATTCCATTTTTATTTAGTAAATTTATTTCACTTTATTAAATTTAGTAAATTTATTTCACTGTAACTGAGATACTTCTGTGGTAAGCAACAGTTGGCCCTTAATTACAATCATTACATTCAATCATTACAATCATTCTTATTTTCCACTAATTAAAGATTTTTGGAGGTTTATGTATTGCCTAACAAAACAAATTACTACTCATCTCAGTTTTCTAGAGATACTGCCTTTGAGTGTGAGGTCTTCTAGATAAGAAGAGTAGTGTATTTTTTGTGGGAAGAAAGGGAATACTCTGCATCTTGAATGCATTACATGTAAAAATGGACATTTTTTTAGCTGATATTTCTATATTGTCAACTTTTATACCTTAAAATTTTGTGTATATGGATGAGTTGCAGGTTATAACGAGTTTGTAGTCATTATTGTATTACTTTGACTTTTATTTCTTTGTGACTAAAAAGACCAAGTATTTTCTTATTTTGAGGGTTTTTTTCCTAGTTTTATTCCTCTTCTGCTTTATTTTTATCCCTTTGTTTTCACATGTTCTTACTCAGCTCTGACACTTCCAAGCTGTTCCTCCCAAAAATCACATGATAATATGAAGCATCTGGGTTAGGACAAAAAATATATTTTACTATAATATTACAATGATCAGGAAAATGTGAAAGGGCTTTATAATAGAAGCCTGAAGAGTTCTGCCATGGAGAAATCTTTTAACAGCAAAACACAGAAGGCACTGACAGAAGTGAATACAGTGTCGAGATTTTCCACAGGACAGGCAAAATCTCTTAATGCAAGTCAGGCTTTGCTGGTGTGTGGAATAAAATTGAGTCCTCTCTTTGTGTGTGCCACAGGACTGTGTGGAGGGGTGAAGAAGGAACAGAACAGTCAGATTTTACGTGGTGGTGCTGTGCAGTCCTGGTTGTGCTCTCCTGTCTTTCAGTGCATGTAAAGGTCATTTTTGGTCCTTACTTCCCCAGAACCTATTTTGAATTATCATCTGTGCCCAGATTAAGAGTCTATTTTAATGCACGGTCTGAACTGAGATGGTAGGGAGAAGGTGGCAGAAGAAAGTGACTCACTAAGACCTACAAAAGAAAAAAATCCCAACAGGCAAAGGAAGTCAGCAGAAGAGTCAAAGCCTGGAGTTGCAGGCCCTCCAGCAAGGCATCCTCTGCTCTGCACTGTACTGGATAGCTCTTTAAAATGGGATATCTTGTCCCTAATAGAGAAAGAAAATATAATTAAATAAAAAAAAAAAAACAGGAAATGGCTTTTGCTAAGTGATCTGCTCGAGGGACTTGTAATCTGGCAGAGAGGAACTTCATCTTCCATGTTGTACCTGTCACTTTCTACTTTAAAGAGAATTTAGGAAGATTCATTGGAGAACAATCAGATAATGCAGAATGAAAGCTACTTGCTTTATGTTTGATAGTATTGTGCAATACCACAGCAATATCTCATGGGTTTGAGACCTCAATGAGGACATAATTGATATTATCAGTGGAAACATAATAGCTAGTGCCTTGCATGTCTCAAAGAAATTGCATATATACCTCTTAAAATAGCTCCAACAGCTTCTAGAGCAGGTGAACATGGGCCACAGCATTCCATGAGTTCAGGTGAGTGAAGAATAAGTGTTGAGGAATTGAACAACAAACTAACATGTCACACCTCCGATCATTTCTCAAATGATGCTTAGTTGGACTGGATACCAATAAACATGCAACATTTCTCAGTGGCAATGGCACATTCAGAATATTCATTGCATTTCTATAAAAAATCAGTTGGTTCAAAAACACAGGAAAAGCTCAAAGATATTACTGAGTACCCAGCACATGTTCTCCTCATGTACCTGCAGGAAGCAGTTCAGGGATATTTTGAAAAGGAGGATTTCTAGTATTTTTAGATATGAAAGACTGTTTTGTCAGCCTAAAAATTTTATTCTTTTTTTCCCCTCTTGTGGCTACAAAGTGCCCAGTGAAACAGCAGCAGCTGTTGAGAGATTGGAAAGACACAAGGCAATCATTAGCCAGTTGGTTTAGGGAGAAGGTCTTCTTGTTGGCAGGTGATTTGTATTTTGTATTCAGTGGGCTTTTCCTAGTTTCTTCAGGCTGGTCTTGTAAAGCCAGACTAAATGACTAAGGAAACTCGTGATGTGAACTGAGTGGACAATTCCAGCAATTTGAGTTCATATCCATTGTAAGCTAACTACAAAAACTAGCAGAGAGGCCACGTGCCTAGATTTCTAGTGCCCTAGTAAAATGCAAATAAGAAGTTTTTTTTGGTGTGTAAGAGATTTATCAATCTGTATGTGTGTTACTGGTCATTAGTCGGGGCATTGATGGGTATATCACTGCAAATTCTCAACACACGAGTGATTGACAAAAAAGGGAGAAGCCAAAATTAAAATCAAAGCATGTGTGTCAAGCAGCTCTGGATAAACTTCGCTGGATGTATCCCCTGAAGTGGCTCAGCCTCAGGCTGTCACGACTGTGTGGCTGAGAACATGCTTGAAATGATTACTAGTCTGGCATTTAAATTTAAAGGCGGTTGATTGAATCAGCTGAAGTATTAACCAATTTTGTCCCCATTTTAGCTAATTGGGATCTCAGTAATGGAACATCCCAACCCTTTCACATCTTGTTATGGAGACATATTTCTGGCACAGCTGGATGGCTGAACTGTTGCTCAAAACAGCCGTTTCTGTCAGCTTCTCCAGAATAATTCAGGGAGGGGTTTTTGGCTTGTTTTCATGCCTGAGTCAGCATTTAGTAATTATTCTGTGTGTGTGCCTTGCCAAGCTGCTCCTGTCCTCTCTGCTCTCTGAAGTGGGTGATGAAATGCAGTGTCATTGCAGGAAGGTGAATGTGACACAGGCACTGCTCTCATCATTTCATTCTCACACCACAGTGCCAAGAGCAGTCAGTGAGCACTTGGGTTCGTAAGGAGGTTTCAGCCACTTCACTCCCACCACACACCTTTACTTGGGCACTGTTTTCCTGAGCAGAATCTTGCTGATGGCTTAGCCCATAGCCATTTGCCAGTAAATTCCTCTGACAAGGCCTGAGGAAAGGTTACACTTTAGGGAAATTTTTGGTTGAAGTCATTTTTCTCCAAAACACTTCCCAAGGTGTTTTTATGGGCATCTCTAGTTTTCATATTGAATGAGGAATTTGGCTGAGCTTACTGTATGAATTTAATGTATATATTTTCTACCAGGATAATATGGAGAAGTTTGTACCATACTGGAATTTTGGAGCTGAAGAGTCTATCACTGACTCGGGGAAGCGCAAATGTGACATAGCTGGAGGTGTGCTAACTTACACAGATACATTTAGTACTTCCAGCACTGCTCGGCAGATCTGGGCCTTTTGAGTCTAACAAATAGGTTTTTAAGTTTTACAAAACTGTCCCTGCTAATAAAAAAAAAAAAAGGAAATTGTAAGAATTTTGATTTATATCCTTTGCTTCAAACAGATGGGATAATGCTAGAAAGGGGCTGCAACCTTCTGTCATGGTTTAACCCCAGCCAGCAGCCAAGCCCCACTCAGCCCCTTGCTCACCCTCCTCTGGTGGGATGGGGAGAGAACTGAAAGAATAAAAGTGAGGAAACTGTCAAGGTCATAATCTCAGTCATAAGCTCATGGACTAGCCCGGTAGGAATGAGTTAAGAAGCAGAACACAGTAAGATGGGCAAAATTGAGAGAAATTAAAAATTATGTTAAGTCCTCAGAGGTCTAACATTTTACAGAGGGCAAAAAAAGTTAGAAGCATAACAAAAGTAATATAGTATTGAACCAAAAATAAGTTTGAGGATGGTTAGACTAGTCCAAGAAATCAGTAATTGAGTGGAGATCTTTGTTGTTCTGATGCTGAGGAAGCCTTAACAATTGCAGCATTTTTCTGGACAAGCAAATCTGAGGTTTGATGAGTGAAGGCACAGAAGGCTGTGTGAAAGAAGAAGTGCAATGTGAAGTCAAGATCCATGTCTCAAAAATACCTCTGGAAAAAGAAGCTGCAAAACCCCTGTATAACATACATTGGAAAAAACAGTATTAGGAAAAACAAGCAGATGTGTGACTTAACATTATCACAAAAGCTGAAAAAGCTTCTGAAAGCCACAATGTAAATCACTTAGTGAAGGGAAGCAAAGTTCTGAGTGGCAAGTTTATAGTGACTGGAAGACCTGTTACAAATAAGCAGAGGAAGAATTTAGAAACAGAAAAAACAAGCCTATGGACAAATCATGCTTAAGAGATGGAACACTGGCAAGCAGCACAGAAAACCAGTGATGCTCACAAGGGGGGTCAACAGTTGGAGTCAAAATCCAAATCATTTCACATCACAAACAGCTGTGAAAAATATTTGCAAATGCTGTTTTTATAATGGATTATTCTTGACAAGCACTAGATGGCTAAGATCTAATTCTCAGAAATGTGAGGTAGCTGTGTTTTCAGTGAATATGAGAGCTCATGACTACTTAAAACTGTGCTTCTTGTGGATCCTAAACAGTTATTTCTCTTTAAAATTCAGATGTGTTTCATGCCATTTCATACTCTCTGTTCAATTGGCAGTTGAACAGACCTATTATAGACTCATATTTTTATGGTGTGACTCACAATTATGTTTAAAAAATCACTATTCAGGTAATGTAACATAATGTATTCTAGAGATCCTGCAATTAGAGAAAACTGCTGCCACTCTGTATTAGTGTCTTTTGCTTTAGTTCAGTCATCCTTAGGCTGTGTACTTCCAGCAGTTTCAGGGAGGGATTCTGGCTCACAAGCTAATAATGACTAATAATTCAGGAATATTGTGTAGCAGGTTCAGTCACCTCCTGGTTACTGACATTTCAAGGGGCCATATTCGCACACTAAGATGCCAGTTTTCAGAGACACCCTGTCTCAAGATATCTGCACCCAGGTTTTTAGCAATCCATAAGGGAGAAGTGCTCTGAAGAGAAGTCTTGCCTTTAGTATTGAAGGGGAAGTCTCTGTTCTTCACAGGTCCAAGCATCTTTAGACAAAGCAACATCCAACATGTGATATTTCAGTAATATAACATTCTAATTTGGACACTTTACTGTAAATTCAACTGTTTACTATTCTTTTTTCTTTTTAACTTATTTCTGTATTTTTTTTTTTCCCAAACTTGAACAAAGTTTGCTGCTTCAAAGTTTATTCCTGAGTAAATTTCCTCAGGAAACATTTAGCTACATTACACAAGAGGGGATGATTATGAACTGACAGAGAGTAGGCTTAGATTAGGTATTGGAAAGAAATTGTTCCCTGTGAGGGTGGTGAGGCCCTGGCACAGGTTGCCCAGAGAAGCTGCAGCTGCCCCGTCCCTGGAAGTGTCCAAGGCCGGGTTGGACGGGGCTTGGAGCAACCTGGGATAGTGGAAGGTGTCCCTGCCCATGGCAGGGGGTTGAAAAAAGGTCAGCTTTAAGGTTCCTTCCAACCCAAACCAGTCTGGGATTCTGTGACTTCCCTAAAACAGCTGTTTGCTGCTGGTGATGGTATCATTCCTAGAAAAGGGTCAGTGGGATCACCTTACTCAGAATCCGAGGGGATCTGTTTTATTGCAGTTTTAGCAGTGCCCAGACTTGGCTGTAACCCAGAACAATGTTCCTGCTTGGTCACTCTAGTCAGTCACTGAAGACTTCACAGAGCTGTAATTTATTGAGCTCTGGCCAACTTTGAGCTGAGATCATTCAGTGTTTTAATCCCAGCACTTCAGCCTGTGTTTTCATGTGCAGAACCCTCATGGCTCCCTTTCCAAACTGTAACCTTACAGGAAGTTATTGCACAGCTGGGTCTTGTGCCCTGACAGCAGCTGTATTTTACCAGTAAACCCCTTACTGGTGACACAGTGCCCATCTTCCTTTAAAAGATATTCGAGACTTTGTTAATGCTAAAAAAGGTTTTTGGAAAGGCCTTGCTGGATGACATTATACACATGTGAAGTATTTTTATTTGTAATTAATATCTGAGTACCTTGTTATTGCTCTGTATATTTATCTACTATGTGAAATTCCATCATTCAGAGAGTGCTTGGAAAGCTTCTGAACTGTGTTTGTGACAGGCCTGAGGAATGTGTAATGAGGAACCCAAGGGAAAACAGGCCTTGTGCAAGTGATCCAGAGCTTCTCTCTTCCCTCTCTGAACAAAATCATAACACCAGCATCCACTGCTCACAGTATAAAATAATTTCTTTTGAAGTCACCCTTCCATGTGAGCTGTCTCTTCTGTTGCAATAAATCAAGAGTGATACCCCTAATGAGAAGTGCTGCATGTTGCAGCAAGATCTGAACCTGGGCTTAAAGTCTGTAGAAAATTAATTTTGATATAGAGCAATCTTTTGGAGCGTGGTGCTGGCTGAGGTAAATTGAGATGACTAAACTGCATTGATTAGAACCAGTCTGAAAGTCATGTTTTTCAGGTGAAAAAAACCAAAGACACTTTGGGATAGAGGAACCTTTCTTTCCTGTTAGTACACCTGTTGTGTTCTGGACAGCTCATCATCTGTTTTAAAGCCTATTTTTAAGTTATTGGATGAAGTTAAGGAGTTTCTTAAGGAATGATGCAATAGAAGAGATTGAAATGTAAACCAGGGCTGGATTGCAGGTGGAGGTGTGTGCTGTCAGTGGTAGGCAGGAAGAAGCAGTGATAAATAGGGAGAGCTGAACATTTAGCTGTGAAATGCAGTGAGTAGAGCCCTGTTGGCCATTCCTGCATGCCAGTCCACCTCCTCTTAGGCTGGCTTCATGAGAAACCCTTGTGGAATACACAGAGCTGGATGTTAGATGCAAGAGGTATTCTGCACAAATTTCTTTTCTCAACACAGTATGTGCCCCTTCTAAATTTTTAAAAAATTCTTTTTGGAGTTAGACTAAGTTTACTAAATGACCCTGCAAAGAACAACCTCGTGGTATGAAAAAGTAAGCAGGCAGTTAAGGTGAAACAGTTTATCATCTATCAGCCTTGCTGCATAGACATAGGCCAAAGAGAAATGTCAGGCCAAATGTTTTGAGTTTAGTTCTTAAATCCTCAAATTAAATAAGAGGTTTCTGGAGCCTAAGGACCTTTTAGTATCTGGTCCCTAAATTAATAGCTTGGCCCTTGGAAGCCTAAACACTTGAAGGGTTTTTCACTGACTTAAATATGTCCCACAGACCTTTTGAAAATCAAATTATAGTGGCCCTTGCCAAAATGTAACTTGAGGATTCCAGCTGTACTTTCCTGTTTGTAAATGTGTTGCTAAACACCTGTAATATAGAATCTCTCCCTTCTGAGGGGCTACCAGTTCTCTCACAGTCTATCCAGGGAATGCACCGGGGGCGGTTGGGGAAGAGGTGTCTATCCCCATCCCTTTTGCTGGAGCTGAGCGTGCATGCACTGTCTGCCCAGGTACTGCCACAGGTGAGAGATTCTCTGCTGCACCACACACACCCTGCATGGATCCCAATTCCCAGCTGCTCTCAGAGCCAGGACACAAGCCTGGAGAGGAAGGGCAGAAGGGGTTAAAGCTAAATGCCTTTGTCATTCAGGTCAGTCCTGTAATAGTCACTTCAGGCTTCATAAATTCAAATTCCCCTTTGTGCTGGGCCGAGGCGAAAGGATAGGGTGATACATCTTTAAGTACTAAGAGTGAGATCACCTTCTTTTTATAGAAACTGAAATCATCCAAAAGCTGCACAGCAGCAGGCTGAGCACGTTTCTCAGGCTGCATAAAAACAGCACTATCTGAGAATTTCTTTCCAAATAAAAAGGGAGCACGTACCCAGCCAGATCTTATCTTAAAATATGACTCTTAGACAGTGCTTTTATTTCTTGGAGTGAACTGAGGGATTTGACTGGGTTTATGTTATTACTTCTCCAGTCATTTAATTCCATCTTTACAGTCATGAAAGTGAAAACCAGGTCCTTCTTTTTCCACTGGGTACAACTCAGAAATCATTAGAGCACTTTGAATCTCATCTCAGAGAGGAAAAACCCGATGCAGTGATAGAGCAATTACTAGTCATAGAGATAAAGCAATAAAGCCCACACAGAAAAGTATCCTGCCTAATACTGTGCATTTTCAGACAGGCACGTAAGAAAAAGCGTGAATATTGTTTCCCATGCCAAAACACTCACAAACTCATGTATGGACACACACACACTCACGTCCTGCCTGGGTCATTAGTAGGTTGAACACAGCCAGGCAGAGGCCAGAACCAGAGTTACTGCAGGAGGGATGACAACATCACAGGGCATGTTTGCAGACATGGCTTGCCCCCTATAAAACCTCCACGAATGTATTTATTCTAAAATTAGAGTCCAGCAGGTGCGTCCATAAATCAGAGCAATGCCTACATTTAACCACACATTGTGCAAGCTGAGTGACATCACTTTGTTCTGGCTGTTCTGTACCTTGCTTTGCTTACGTAAGTCACGCTACGATCAGCTCTCCTGTGATTCCTAATTTTAGGAAAGGTTTAGTAGTTTCATGCAAGAGCTGAATATGTCGTGAGGTTTGTCTTTGGTTTCATGCCCTGTAGCTTTCCCTGGCAGAGGAGAAAGCTCACAGAGGGTGAAATTATCTGACCGTGTTCCCTCAGTGGTGGCCGGAGGTCAAGTCAGGAGTCTGAGCGTGCTGTCTGGTCAATGGACCTAATGCTTCTTGTGTCTGTTCAGAGGGCAGGGTTCAAACAGGATTTTGACTCTTGATGTGAGTGGGACTGGAAGAGGTGGGGACTGAGAAGTGTCGAAGGTCTGAAAGTCTTAATTTGTGGAGTAAAGGGGCAGGGACATGAGGCACTGCTGAGGTGTTCAGTGCCTCGGGTGTGGATCCCATCTCTCAGTGACAGGATCCCTGAGCCACAAAGGAAATAAGGCAGATGTTTAGGGTGACAACTGTAAGGAAGTGTTTCTCTTGGTCATTAATGAACCAGGACTGTGACAACAAAAAAATCACAGCACAAGGGTATGACTGGGCTGCTGGATCCTTGTACAGACCAGAAGGAATCCTGGCAGCTCCCCAGTGACATCCACTGCAGGCAATCCCAAACTGCTTCCCTGTTTAGAGGCCACATTGCTGTGTCCATTCAGCTGTGCCCTGTAAATGAGTATCCAGTGGGACAAGCCCCAGAACTCCTGGATGTCCTGGCCCTTCTGCAGCAGGGCTGACTGCACATCCGCACGGAGGGCAGGGCTTCCCACAGGGAATGCAGCAGGATTATACAGACCACTTTGCTAATTGGAAAGCGCTTAAAAGCCAAGTCCTCCATGTTCTATTTGAGGAAATATAAAGCAAGGAACTGACTGAGAGAAACGACCTCACCTGTTTTTCCAAACCTCTGTTGTGTGTGTGCACGTGCACCCCACAGTCAGTGTTACCTTGATTTATGAGTGTATTTGCCTGTGGTACAGGCAAACCTCTGAAGTGTAATATTACAGTGTGGTGGATCCTGTTAGGAATGACATAGACCAGAGAAGCCCAAAATGAAAAAGGTGATTACAATAGAGTGTGAACTTCATTTCAGGAATAAGGTATTGTTCCATAGCTATCTTTTCAGGTTTCAATTTCATAAACCTCTTAGAGATTCAGCTGAGAAATTCCATTCCACCTTCATTAACAGCCAAAACCCAAGCACACAGCATGCCATGAAAAGCAGAGAGTGTGTAACTGTCTAATATAGCTATCCAAGACAGTTCTATTAAAGATTTATGCTATTTACCAACACGTGGCCCTATCCTTAGCACTTTAGACTGGCACAGCTCTATTGGTACACAGCCAATACATCCCAGCTGGGAACCCAGCCCTCACAACTTCACTCCAAGGACAGCCATTATCAATTTAAAGAAGGTTTTGTTTCTTTGCTCTTTTTTGGGAGTCTATTTTTTTGTAAAGGGAAAGCCCTCATTTTATGAAGCAAGGCATGTATGTGATATTTTTGCCTTTGATTAGCTTATTTTAGTTCCATTCTCTATGTTTGTAGCAGGAGAGTATCTTAATTGCAAAAATATACAGAAATTCTCAGATTACAAAGTCTCTAATTATAATTCATGCTTTTATTTTTTCTTGGACCCTAAGTGAGTTCATAGGAACAAGATGGATTATGACCAGAAAATGGAATGATTACTGATACCTTGTTTTATCTTCAATAATCATTGCCTGGCTCTGTCTTACTATGTCTTACTCTGTCTTACTTACCATAGAATAATCAGTATTCTTACATACATTCTTACATTTTTCATCATAACTATCTGATTATTCCCAAACCAATAACATCATTTTCACAGAATCTTTTTCCATGAGACAGTGATAAATATTAATTTTATTGTTGGAAGGCTGAGGTACAGAAAGAATCATGAATTTCCACTCATCTGAAATACCCCATGTGAGAAAGCAAGAACTATGTGTTTTTCACCTCTATTATATTTTATATCATTTGTTCAGGCACTAAAAGCCCAGAGTTCAGTTTCAGCTGAGCTCTTCTCCAGGAGATCATATTTGCATAGTTTCTGTAACATCTAAACCAGAGATATTCCTGGCAAGTCAGTTCTCTACACAATCCTAAATGAACTGAGCAACAACAAGGAATGAATGTGCACATGTGTGAATGTTTAAAAGGTTTTGTATTTTTTCATTAACTTTTCCTAAAGCAGTCATTCTACATTATAACTTTAAAGCACTAATTTCAAAGACGTTGTGGCATTGCATTAAATAATTAACCTTTTTTTGCTGTCCAGCTAAGATGTTGACTTTCTTAAATTTAAAACTAATACAAATAAAAAGAATGTATGAATACATAAGGCATCTCACCACAGAACAAGTTTAATATCTCTGAAATGAAAAGCCCTGGCTTTTTTGCTAAGGTTTATTGTGTTGCACAAACAGAAATTAAAAAAGCCAACAGAAAACCAAAGCCCAGCATGACCAATTTTCTGCCTTAATTGTGGTAGACCAGTGGTAGTGAACTGCTGTAAAGCTGTGTGCTGTAATTCCTGTAAATCCATGCTTGGAGTGCAGTGTGTGTGTCATCAGGCAATTTATACTGCTCTGGCTGCTTATCACAGCAGTGATATCCGAGCAGGAAAAGGCACTTCCCGTGCTGCCACAGGCTGGGCTTGGAATACCCTGCTAGGACGTGAGACAAATGCTGAGCCATCCCTGGGAGGCAGCCACACCTGGAAGCTGGATACAGATGGCAGTGGAAGAGTTGGCATTCCAGCTTCAGCTTCAGTGCCAGAACAGCATGTTAACATCAGTTTTCTCTGGCTGTTACCAAATAGAAAAAGAGGAAAACTCTCCTTTTAGAATGCATTTGCTCAGAGAATAGTTTGGCCAGATCTTGATCTCAGTTCTTGGTGATGTTGTAAATTCTGGGTTTATAAACCGTTTCTGATATGAGAAAACTTGCAGAGCCCTTTGTCTGTTTTAGCAAAATAGATGCTAAAATAAATGTCCGAGCCTGAGCAGTTCACAGCTGCAGACTTGAAGATAAATTTTCCAGAGAAACATGTGGCAGAGCAGCTTCCAGCCAAGTATGAAGTTCAGCTGCACTTGCCCAGGTGGAGTTTTCTGTAGTGCAGTGAAATCCAAACCAGCTGATTTCAAGGTACTTGTGCTATTTCTACACATTATACACTGTAGGCATAGGGAATTCTTGGAGATAGAATTATTCAACCATATCCAGTACTGTTCTTGTGTAGTTACTTGACCAGTGCAGAATAAATAATGCAGCCATTTTTATTCGTTGCTATTTTCTGTCAGCCTTCCTTAATGGAAAAATGTCCACAGAGATGATAAATTGTGTTGTAGTCCCTTTAAGTTCTTCAGAAACCACAAACCATCATACAGCTGTCTCTCAGTATACAGGAAATCACGAAATCACTGCCTCCCAAACAGCCAAAATTCAGAGTTGTAGGTTTACTTCCATTTGACTCAAATACTGATGTCATACGGAATTTCTATTTTTTGGAGGAATTTTGTTTATTCATAAAAATTCATCTAAAAATCTGAAAGGAACCAATTTCTTTGTTTTCTCATGCTCTTATCAATACTTCCTCAAGCTTTCTGCTGACTGTCATAGGATGTTTTTTATATAGACTCTGCTTTAAAGTATCTCAACATTTTCTACAATCCACCCAATGTTGTCTTCAGCAGAGCTTCCACTACACACAACTGTCTACTGGGGGGAAGGAAACACTTTTCTTTGGTTTTGCCTCAGTATATCCATTTACTTTGATTAGGTTGGCTGTAATCTTCACATCAGATTCACCTGATGGAGGTTTATGCATAAGCAATAACTACTGTGTTTAATCTCCTTGGGACAGGGACCCTCTTCCTTTGTGCATGAATAATAATTAGGCCTGGCATAATTTGGAGTCTCTGGATGTTGCATGGGATACTGGAGCATCCAAAGCTAAATAAGTGGCATTTTTCCTTTACTTTAATTTGAAAATATTACCCTTATTCTTTTCATACTGCCAACAAAAGAATATGGTCCTCACAAGTGGAATTGTTCCTTTCTACATGCAAAGCCGTACAGGTGTGTTTGCCCTGAACATGCAGTGCGAGCAAGGGGAACTCTGGCAGCTGTCCATGCCACTGCTGAATGGAATCACTTGTCAGAACTAACACACAGCCAGGCTTCCATGGACAGACAGTGAAGCACTCACTAATTACCTCCTAAGTCATTTATTTGATTGAGCCTGGCACTTAGAGCCAGCCTGTGAAACCACAGCTCTGCAGGGACTTGGTGCTTGCACTTAGAGACATTAGCTCTTCCTGACAGGAAATCGCTTTTCTCCCTTAACGTTTCCACAAAGAACTAGTGAGACACAGGAAATAATTCCATGAATTTGGCATCTGATGTTCACAAGGCTTTAGCAATCCCTGTAAGCAGCTGGGACTAGTTGTAAGAGTTGGCATGCACAGGAAAGCCTTCCACTCAGAGCTGCCATAGCAGCATCCCTTGGCACTCCTGATGTTCAACACTGCCTAGAGAAAGGATTTTCCTGACAGCCACACTTTGGGTGGATTGGCAGAGACAGCTGTGAAGAAAGAGGAAGAGGTGTTTGCAAGACAACATTTCTCTTGGCCTTAGCAATTAAATTCATGTTTCAAGAGTGAAAAGTGTCTGTCTAAGTTCATGGCATCAGGTAATCCTCAATATTCTATAAGCAATTAAAACTGTGAAATTCGAATAGATGTTCTTCAGCTTATTTATGTTTAATATGCTAAGAGAAGCTTTCTTCAGTGGAAAGAGGCATCCCACTTCCTGAAGCTCCTTAAGTGCCTCTTTTTCCATTGCACTGCATGAGGAAAGGAAATCCCGTAGCCTTCTGCCTGAGAGATAAGCACATGTAAGCTCCCTAAACCTAACAGATGTCTCTACCTTCTAAGCTGATCTGGGGAGCCCTTTTTATAGTCTAAAATATTTGGCTAAGGAAGAACTCCACTACATGAAGGGGTGCTGAGCCTGGGGACACCTAGAAGCTGTGGATGGCCTTAGACTCTGCTGCTGATATAAACCATCCTTTCCTGCTCTGCCTGCACCAGTGTGACCAAATTCCCTAGGAAAGCCTAGGAGTGTGCAGCTGACCAGAGAACAACCTGCCACTAACAGGAAGAGCACTGGACACCTTGACCCTTTAAATATCTCCCTCTTCCCTGCTGGCAGGACTCAAATGCCTTACACCACAGAGTACACTTGTCTACAAACAGTAAAAAAAGTTTTGCTTCTAACACACAATCCCTCCAAAGTACCATCTGGGGAATTCTTTAGGCATTGTTACAGGAGGCTACAAGCCAGTTAAGATTTATACGCATATAGATTGCCTTTAACAGGAGACAGTGTCTCAACAATACAGGAAAACATACACACCCTTCAAAATTAAAACCGTCGCATCCAGCCATGGAAAGCTCTACTGTATTTCAGATAACTTCTGGTTTTTGTGAACTACCAACATGATTATAGAAAAATGGAAAACGAAACTCATTTCACTATAGTTTGGATTGGTGAACCCTTGGATAAGTCATTATATATATGTTGCCAAAGACTAAAAGGCCAGGGTAAAATGGAGGCCATAAGGGAGATTGATTACAGGGATGATTTGAGAAGGACAGGGAGTAAGACCAAAAAAAGGAAGAAATTAAACCAAAGATGTTAACTTGATATTTAATGACACTCTCCTATAGGTTCTTCTGGACCATTAATAGACAAAGGAAAGTGACAAATATAAGCCAACCATTAATTTCTGTACTCTAACATGCATGATTTAGAGCGGCATTTTTTTATCAGTCTGGACATTAAGTGAATGTGAAAGTGTTGAGAACCAGACATTTTGATGTATCTTGAAAGCAATAGCAAGAAATTTGGTTGCATATGCAGCATCCACTTAAAGATAAGCTGTTTCAGAAAATCTGAGCTCAGTATTGTCCCATCTGTAAATACCAGGCTGATAGGAAATCCTGGGATTAGCTTAGACTTGCTCATATCAATGGGCTGGGAAGAGCTAACAGGTCATTCAAATCTAGTTCATTTAATACTGACTTCTTCTTCTGAGTTTAGAGTTATGTTTTGAAAGCATTTTATTTCTCTCAATATCCTGCTTGTGTTGAGAAATTCCAAGTGCCAGAAACTGTTAATGAAGTATTCTGTGAATGACACCACATTTACATGGGTAGGGAATCCAGACCTCTAGGAAGGTGGGTATCCCTGAACATTCCTGCCATTATGATTTGTGCTGACATGTAGCTTATCAGTGGCAAAAATACAATACTTACACTTTTTCCTCCCAGTCCACTGTTCTATCTCTGTCATAAATCTTATGTTGATAATTTTCAATAATTACACCTGTGCTGAAATACTCCTACTACTCTTCAGATTCCTTTCACTATACACAGATGGCCTTCATAAAGGCTGAGTTAACTATTTTACTGGGAAAAAAATTATGAAGTTCTATAAAAGAAACCTAGACTAAAAGTCCTCCTTCTGCCTCAGAACAAGCCAGTCAAACTGACAGGCAGCTTGTGTCACTGAGGTCAGGATAAAACTACTTGGTCTTTTACCTTATGGATTTAGGCAAAACTGGTCTAAAGTAATCCAGACAAATATGAGAGTTTATCTGACCAACATCCCAGATTCTGTGCCCATGTGAAAAAAGAATGATACCAGCTAGAGGCTTGGCTAGGCAAGAATTTAAGAAGTAGTGCATGGGCTCATTAGAGACACATTAGTCAGAGGAATTGACCTGGGGGGCTCAGTGCCAGACTTCTGGCAAGGCAAGTGCTTAGGTCTGGGCTTTCCCTGACCTCAGAAACCATTGTCCTTCACTCTGCTTCAGTTTCCCTTCTCAATCAGTGAAGTTCTGAGTTTAGAAAGAACCAGCTTTTTTCAGGTTTGTGCTTGGATTAGCAGGGTCCAAGGCTTCTTTAATTATCCAGGCCATATCAGTCTTTAAGTGTGATTCATCTATTCCTTGTGATTCATCTTGTGAGGATGAACTTGCTCACTTTTAGTAAATATATGTTCATTGTCAGAGACTCTGTTGATTCACATACAAGACATCGCTGCACATAAACCACTGTATAATACACTATATTGTAATGTGTGACTGCCAAGATACATAGTCTGAAACTTAGGAGGTAGTTCTTTGTAACTCAACTGCATGAACAAAAGTTAGGACTTGAACTTCTCCATCACAAAAATAAGCTCCTTGTGCACAAATGACTTGATGCCGTTTTAAGATACATTTACTGTCTATATTCTACAGAAACATAGAAAAAAATTGAGTTAATTGAAAAAAATTCAAGATGAACTCCTGACACACACTGTAGTAGGCACACACTGGCCTTTTCCTTTTACACACTTGAGTTAGTAAGGTCAAATTCCACCCAAGATCTTCCTGGCAATAAAATTGTTGTTTTCTAAGCAGGAAAGAATTTATCTACTTGGAAACGTAATTTCCCTAATTCATGTATTCATTGTGTATATTTGTATGAGTACCAGAATATTTTGCAAAGGTGAAGAAATATTCTGATTACATGCCAGGGAAAGAAGAGGGTCTGAGCAGAGTTCAACCAAGGGATCAGTAGAGAAATCCTTTGACCTAGAGGTGAAAATCACAGAATCCCAGACTGGTTTGGGTTGGAAGGGACATTAAAGCTCCTCTTGTTCCTAGAGACACCTTCCACTAGACCAGGTTGCTCAGAGCTCCAAAGATTACCTGAATTGTCTTGAATGTAGTTGACCCACTCTGAATGTTTGCTTAAGGAACTCTGAATCCAAACATCCCCACCATGTTGAGTTCTTTATCTGGAGCTGCTGCTTGTGCCAGTTATTGGAGCAACCTGCTTATAAAAGGACCTTCTGGAAAGGTCTTTTCCTCTCTGCTCACAGATTCTTTGTGATTTTGCCTGATGAACTGATGTTCATTAAAATTAATACTGAAATGCTAACATAACTATACAATGTAGTGTAATAAATATAGCATTTAAGCCAGTAAAACAAAATTACCCTATGATCAAAATTGTAAGCTTTTCAAACACCCTTTTGGTTAGATATTTCTAAAAAAAAAAAGACTCCATCATTACCAGATGCATTCATACAATTGTTACTCATATTCAAATTTGATTTTGCCTCTTTTACAAGTGTGCACACAACTCAGGAGTTAAAAACCTCATTTCCAAATTGCAACATAATTAATTAGAAATTACTGCTGCAAAGTCAGTTTATTTTTAGGAAGTTATCACATATTTTTTTCCCAGAAGAGTTAAGGACATAATCACTGCATTCTTCACAAACTGTGCAAGATTTGATTGCTTCTCTGAAGTAGTTTGTAATACCGTTTGTTACTGCTGGGATTTGATTTGCTCCTTAAGCCAGGCTAAAACCTGTTCTTTGTGGTCTTGCATGAGTCCTGAGCCTCACCTGGAGTGGACAGCAAACACACAAGATCCCAGGAGCAGCAGGAGTTCAGCATGACACAAGGTCAGCTCTCAACCCTGGCTCACCTCACTGAATCCAGTTCTCTTCTACCAGCTCTGTCATCTCAGAGGACACAGGTAATACCTGAGCACTCTTACATGTTCACAGTTCTAAAACCCTGTGTCTAAGAGGTGGTGAACTTTTCTTTAGCTTTTGCTACCCGTGAACTCAAAGCCTGTAACACACCCAGGCTGAAGAGCACAGACACATAAAGCTGAGATGTAGGTAAGGTAACACTTCAAGGAATTGAGCAGTATATGAGCATCCCGTAACTCTCCTATGGAGAGCAATGCTGTGTCACTGCCTGGGACAGACTTCTCAATGGGTACTTGGCCTGTGCAAGCTCCTGGGTACCTCTGCTGTCTGAGGCAACTTCCCAGACAGTTCAGTTTTCTCAGCAGAATCCCATATGCATGCAAAGCCATACCCAGCCAGGCAGGGACTTCTTTCCTGCAAGGAGCTTGCCTTTGCCAAGGGACTGCCCCATTTCCTGTCAGGCAATAAATAAAAAAAATAAAAAGTGTTCCTACTTAGGCTTCAGACTTGTTGAGCTGATGGAGAGCTTGGGATGGGTTCTTAAGTGGTGAGGGGTTTCTGGGCACCATAGAAGTACAGCTCAAGGAAAACAATGAGGCATGGATTCTGTGTAAGTGGCTTCTAAAGCCCAGGGGTCTGTTACTGCAAAGGCTACAGTTCACATCTCAGTCCTGTTGAGATAATTATACTCTCAGGAACAGCACAGGAACAACGTAGGATAAAAGGCTCAGGTGGCTGCAGAGGAGAGGGATCAGGCTGGGATGAAAGCTCTTCATACAAGTTCAGATGTGTTTTACTGCTACAATGCCAGGCTGAGCATCTCTGGCTTCCATTCAGCAAGTCCCACAGCAACTAACTGATGAAAGCAGGGGCAGGGGTGACGAGGATGGTGCAAAGAAAGGGAAAAGGGCAAAATAAAGCTAAACAGGTAGAACTTCAAAAGTGCATGACCTGAAGTATTCTGCTGTGCATTCAGAGGTGTAACTACCAAGGATTGTATTAACTGAAAAATGTCTTCTAATATACCGTAGATAGAACTTTCAGTAACTTTAATTGTATGTTTAATCTTGGGAGTAAAGTTAGGTCTGTGCTGAATACTAGGAAGTTCCAGAAGTAGTTTTGAATTATCTTTGAAGCTGGCCAATTTAACACGGTTCATAATGAGAGGCCCAAAACTATCATGTCCTAAGTCAGGATGCCTTGATGCAGTTAGGGAGGCAATTAAGTAAAGATTGTAGAATTAATTTTTGCATATAAATGCCTGGATGGCCCACTGACCCGTAGGGATGCCCTCAGCAAAATACAGCAGGCTGCTGAGGATGGCAATACCTCAGTCTAAGACTGAAATAGGATTAGAATCTTTAATTTGCTTAATCTCTTCAGCACAACACAGCATTTCATGCCCCATGTCTTTAAGCTAGATATAACATTCATTTGCCACATATAGCTGTTATTAATCTTAATTTCTCATTATCAGTAAAGAAAGCTATGAAAAAGATGAAGGTACTTTGCATGCTTGTAATGGGTTGAATAGAATTTGCAAATCCTCAGAATTACAAAGTCTGTTCCTGCAAAGTTTATGCACGAGTAACACTGATCCCAAACAGGCTCTAGGTAGTCATGCAGGTTTGGCAAGGTCAGGAACTGTACAGGGCTCAGTGATTAGACACTCACACACATTCAACTAACTGCTAACTTGCAAACTCATTTTTATTGTTAGATAGTCACACCCCATGTGGTCTTATTAACATGTACTGCAGGCTATCACTATTAGCTACTACTAAAATAAATACAGGAAGGAAAATACAGCCTTGTATAAACAACTTGCTGGAGTTTAGTGTAGCAAAGCTGACTGTTACTGACAGTTGAAAAGACACATCTCACAATAGTAATCCAGCTGCTGCCCACTATGGTGATAACATGGTGCTAAGTGTGTCCATGAAGAAGACCTTTAGGAGCAATATATAAAGATCAAATAAAAAGCCCCTCTCCATCAACAGCTTGGCTATACAGAATGGTTTCTTGTTTTAAAATGTGCCATGGGATTTTTGAAAACCAAAATCAATTAGCATTCCAGGTTTCTAACTGATCCTGAGGGTACTTAATCGATAGTCCCTTTAAGAAAACAAACTTTATCCCCCTGTTTTCTGATGAAGAGCTGTGATGTGCTGGAGGTATATTTGGCTAGGGAAGCCTACAAAAAGGAAAGCAGCCAAGGAGTTTGTCTGTGGGCCTGTTTTGGCAGAAGCCACAGAAGGCTGAAGGTAGGCTGCAAAGCTTCATTCTCTCCAAGAAAGAGAACTACCAGATTTAACAATGGAAGAGTTGCTTAGGTCCTGAGATCATACATCCCTGGTGTCCATTGCTTTGTGAAAAAAATAGACATTGTACTAGAGAAAGTGCTGCGTCAACTTCAAATTTGTCTCCTGTGTCCAATTCGGCAGAGGGGCCTTCCTCAGAAAATGCTCCTTATACCAATGTCATGGGAAGTGAGTGTCTGATTTTTTGTTTATGGGTGACAGATTGTTATTTTATTGCTGTCAGAAGTTGACATGAAACTGAAATTGGAAACATGAGGCTAATGTATGCTATTTTGGACAATGCTATGCAGTATTTGGAAACTTTTCTTTCTTATTATGCCATAGCAAAAAGCCCAACTCCCAAGTGATGACAACTCAAGTCTTAAGGCTTCTGTCCCTTTTGCTCCTTCCCCCACCACCTGCAAGGCCTGCTAGGTTTCAAATAGGGCTTCAGAGAGAAGAACAGGCTGCCTAAGCCTTTACAGTGTTTTGGGGAACTGAGGACAGCATAAAACAATAACAAAAAGCATTGAGCTGAGCAGGCGGTTGTGTTGCTCTCCGACTGTGGCTTAGAGCCTTCACTTCTGAGCTGGATAGGTTGCCCAGGATGGCAGCTGATGTCAGGGATGCAGGATGGGTTGGCAGGGATGCAGGGTGGGTTGCCCAGGATGGTGGTTGTGGCAGGGATGCAGGGTGCGTTGTCCCGGGATGACAGGTGATGT
Source organism: Calyptomena viridis (assembly GCA_013390005.1). Lineage (NCBI taxonomy): Eukaryota > Metazoa > Chordata > Aves > Passeriformes > Eurylaimidae > Calyptomena > Calyptomena viridis. The sequence goes on from WEIV01023058.1 coordinate 46,528, forward strand.
CAGGGATGGAGGATGGGTTGGCAGGGATGCAGGGTGGGTTGCCCAGGATGACGGTTGTGGCAGGGATGCAGGATGCGTTGTCCCGGGATGACGGGTGATGTCAGGGATGCAGGATGGGTTGTCCCAGGATGACGATCCGTGGCAGATCCGCCCCCTGGGCGTGTCCGGGCGAGCCGCGGCCCCGCGGGTCCCGCCCCGCGGCCGCTGTTGCAGGAAGCGGCGGAGNGGTTCGCGGGGGCTCCCGGCAGCAGCACCTGTTGTGTGCCACCGGCAGCGGGACCGGCCCTGCCGCCCTCCCAAACCCCCGGGAGCCTCTCGGGTTCTTTCCCAGCTCCATTGTCTGAAATGCCCTTGGAGAAAAATGGTCAGAAGGCACCGCGCACATCAGCCCGTATTGTGCTTTTTAAGTGTAAACTGCGTATCGCATGTTTTGGGATGCAGACAGGACCCATTTTCGGTGCCTCTTGCCGATGCTTTCCCTTGGACGGCTCGCAGACGCTCTCTGGAGATTGTGAGCCTGACACCTCCCTTCTCTGAGTAAATGACTTCACACCGCTTGCCATGGTCTAGTAAGCACAGTGTTGGGGCTCTTACTGGTCAGTTAATTTTTTAAACCGTGAAGGATTTCCAGCTTCCTGTCTTGTTTATTTCCATCTTGGTCGATGCAGCTTTCACATGGCTTGCCTTTTTTTAGCTTCTGGCAAAGCTTACCCACTGTAAAATAAGTTTGAGGTTGAAATTCAGTCGACTTTAGGCAGTGTAGTGGTACAGCAGCTCCCTAACCAAAATCCTTTCCATCAGGAAACTCTTCTGGCCAAGGTAATGAACAGAAATTATTTGGGTTTAGGTGCAGCAATAGAGGTCATAGGAATGGTTCCTCACATCCAAAACTTCTGTCTACCTTCAAAGCTTTTGTATATCCAGGACTAAATCTATCCTCTAAAGAGGTGAATGCCCAGAAGTCCTTGCAGGGGCAGGGCTTGAAATGACAACACTGATGTGCAACGCTTCTCTTGTTTCTTCCAAGGGGCCTTTATTAATGGCTCCTCCATCCTCAGCTCTTTTCTAAGGCCTCCAAAGTCTCCTCCATTTCTGAGTCTTTGCTAAAGCTCAGAATAATTTTTTTTCAGGTTTTACTGGCTGTGGGTTGTGGATTGGTGTGGGGAATCTGGTGCTCTGGCTGACCTTTGTGCATCAGTTTGTCTGCCAGTGCTTGCTGTGGTCTCCCAGGGGGGGAATGGGCTCTCTGCTCTTTGCTTCTGCCTTGCCACAGACCAAGGGAGCAAAGGGAAATGATTTTTGGTTCTTTGTACTTTTTCCTAGTGGAATTGGATCTCAGGGCTTTAATGTAGTGTCAAAATGTTATAGGGATAAATAAAGTGTTGCTGCAAAGAAACTGTAAACAAACCCCACAAAATCTAAATGCCTGTGAGATTGAATCTGTTGGAAAGCTGTTGTCAGTAGTGTTTGGCCATAGCACATCTAAATGCAACAGACAAAAACTGTGGTGGCTGATAAGACCATACAGATATTTCTTCTCTGCTTGGGTTTGAACACATTCACAGGAGCCCATTGTGAGAAGTCGTGCTGTGTAACTTTGGGATGATCACACAAGGGATAGAACAGTGTTGTACCTCTCTTCTACCAGGTAAAGACTTGAAAGGAAACCTCAGGAGAAGTGCTTAGCTCGTGGCACTGAGATGCTGATCCTGCCTGTGGAGACTTGCCTGTGTGTGCCTGTCCCTATGTGGAGATCTGCATTTGTGATGTGCTGTGTGTTCCCTGATCTATAACATTGTCACTCCCAGTGAATGAGAGCTCTTTTCCCTATACTGTAATATATTACCGGGGTAGTAAATACTTCAAATATCTCTCTTAGGAAAAACACTGAGCTTTTGGAGTGGTGTCAGTAAAAACTGTAGATGAACAGAAGGTTATCAGATGTAATCCTATGTCTTAAATTTATGCATGTCTGCTCTGCACTAGTGAATGCTGTTGGAATAGCCTGGGCTATCCCGGAATACGCTGGGCTCTGGCAGCACAGCAGGTGTAAAGGTTTTTCCTCAGTTTCAGAACTCATCAAAGTAGTCACAGCCCTGCCTGGGCTCATGTGATTAACACAGAAGTTTTGTCTGCTCTTTGTGCCTGTGGGGCTGCAGGACCAGCACCCCCACAGCTGGTTTATATTGGTGGTGGATCTTTTTGTAGTGGCCAAATCCTTTTGAGCTGTGTCACTAGGTGAAACCTGTTGTGAGTTTTTCAGAGTTCCCTTCAAATCAGCTGGCAAAGACTCCCAGGGTGGCTTTTCCCTGAGTGCTGTTAACCCCTCAGCAATAAAATGGGACTCACTTGGCCATCCTCTTTCCTTTTGTGTATTCCCTTTAGCTGAGCCCCAGAAAAGGAGGTAATTGCTTTTTTTCTGACTCTTCATTTGGGTGAAAGGAATTGCTTTGTTTCAAGAATATCACATAAACATTTGGAAAGGCTTTGTCCAAAGAGGTAAATCCTTATGCATGGGATTTTCTGTAATGTCCTGTTTGTGTAACGTAGAAAACATAGCAAATCTGACTCTGTGCTTCAAAATAATGACGCATGAGTGACTCCTTACCCAGCTGGGAAGGGTGATGTCTCTCCAAGAAGTCTCAGCTGGATGTCGTGTCATCCCGTTGGACAGAGCACTGCACTGGTGTTGTGCTCTAAGTGTACCCTATGAAATGCCTTGATTACTTTGCCAGGGAAATGTTGTATTTCCTCTTCTGAGAGAATGGCAGACGTGCTGTGTGTAAAGCTCTGAAGTGACTTTTTGGCCAAAGCCTTGAACTGGAAGGGTTTTATTTTTGGCTTTTTCCTGAGACTACAGTGTAACATTGTCAGATACTTAATTTCCTTGTGTCCTGCTGTCTTCCAGTGACAAATTGCCCTGCATTTAGTGTAGCAGAGTGTATTTAGTGGAGGTGTGACTTTATTGGTAGCGGAGCTTAGAATGAGTAAGAAAAATAAATGGGTAGATCTGAATGATTTCTTGAGCTGTGGCTGGTCAGTAATGGAGATGTGTAGCTGGGCAAAGGATGGAGAGGAATCCTAAAAAGCATGTGGCTGCCCTCAAAACGACTGGGAACTGGTGCTGTCAGGCACAGAGGTTTGTAATGGCAACCTCTCCCAGGTGCCCGTGAGAGACCCAGTACTCTCATCAGTCATGAAGTGTTTCCTGGTGGTAGTGGAGGTGTTCTGGGGCTTGACCAACTCTGGGCAGAGGAGGGTGGAGGAGGGTGTGCTTGGTGGGGGGAAGCAGGAGGGGGGAATGTTGCCTGGGCATGTTTGTGCAGCAGTGCACAAACCTCGGGGCTTGTCATGTGAGGAAAAAACCGTGGGATGATTCATGGACCACATTACCTTGATGAATAAGGCCTGGAAAGAATCCTCCAGCCTTCCTGAGAGAAGGGAAGGTGAGGTGGCACACAGTAAGTGCTCATGCCTCTGAGTGTGATGGAAACATAATGTGGGAAGAAGGATAAAGAATGGTGAAAGAAATTTTTGTAAAGCAAAAGAGGCTGAAATGAAGAATTAGTAATTTGGACTTCAAAGTACTAGAGTCAGGCCTTAACTCTATCATCGGAGTTTTTAATTGAATCGTAATATTCAAGAAGGGTGTATTTGCTTCCTGTAACTTTGAAGAAAGTGTGGCCACAAAGTAGGTGGAGGTGCCTGCAGAGAATTTGCTGCAGCACAGAACTTGTTTGACAGGAGTCACTTTCTTGCAGACACAAAACATTCTTCGTTCATTGTTCTTCCTGGAATTAGTTCAGGGAGTTGTGCAGCTATAAGTGAGAAGCTACAAAAGCTAGGAAGCTTAGTTTTCTTTTGATCTATCAGTAACAGGAAGGTATGAAAATCACATCTGTCCTAACAAAAACCTGAGAGACACATGTAACCAAATTCACTAACTTTGGATAATGTCCCCCATAATGAGTTAGTTTAATTTAGAACAATTTGATTTCAGTTAAAATACAGTTTTTATTATTTGTACCAGCCCTTTGCCCTATTTCTGAAGTGTTTTGCAGCTAGTGAATGTGGAATGTTCACTAAAAAAATGAATAGTCAAATACTGAAGAGGAAAAAAAAATTAACGTAGGTAACTTATAAACAGTAAAATTAAAAATTAACATTAAACATAAAAATTAAAAAGCATCTATAGAGTAGCTTCTGAATCAGTTAAAAAAAAAAGTCACCATATTTCAGCCAAGAAGACTCTGAATTTCTTTTCAGGAAAAGTTCTGGAAAGTACAAATGCAAAGCAAGGTCAGAACAGATTATTTAAATCAGAGTTAAAGTAGGTATTTTGAAGTCAAAGTGATTTAACCAGCTCACCCTGGGTGTTGAACTTCAGATTTGTGTAGGAGAAAGATGATTTTATTTTTTTTTTCTGGCATAGAAAACTGTCTGGGAGAAATTTGGGAGGTCAAGTGTGCATGTAGGCATTTGATGTGTAGCTGAGAGCTTGGGTGGAGTAGTGTAGGAGAAACCACAGGTAGAGTAAACTAAGACCCAGCAGGTTTGGCCATGGGGTGGGAATCTGTTTGTGCTTGTCCAGCTGCCCTGTGTGCAGGAGCAATGGGGTGAGGGATCGTGAGGGATCTGTCCTGCTTTCTGTCCTTTAGTGCCCTGGGATCCCAGCCTCCTGCTTAGGAGTGTCCATGTGGGAGAATGGAGAATGGCAGTCTGGGGTAAGCTCTAGGGCTGCAGCCCTCCGGGATAAATACCTTTTTTTTAAATGGTGCTTCATTTAAGAGTCTGTTTTGGTTCTTGATGTCACTAATGGCCTGTCAAGCTTTCCATCCCTCACTGGAGATTTGTCACTTGGCTGTGAAGGTTGAGCTTCTGTCAGGAGCATGACAGACACTAATAACAATCAATAACATAATGGACTCTTTCTTTTACTGCCGCTTTTACATATTTTTCAAGCCATTGGGTTATTAGTTTGTTCTTTCTTTTTAATACAGATGAAGCCTTATGGGATTTTTCAGGTCCTTTCTAGGAGTGTGTGTGTGTTCAAATTGTAAGAGTCAGACTGGAGATGCTGAAGGAGGTAAGATTTAAAAAAAAAAAAACCACAAGTGAAAAATTCCCACAAAATACTCTTCAGAACATTGTTGCCTCACCAAAATGAGTTTAGTATTTTAAGCATGGCATGCTTCTGTTCACTTTTGGATGTTAGCAGAAGTTACTGGATACCCAGTTTTTTGCAAATGAGTCCCTCTGGGTGGAATTTTGAAACTCTGAGCCTGAGAAAGGGAACAGTCAGGGTGTTTGAAAATGCCCGTATCTTGTGTATGCAATGCTGTAGTTCTAGATGGTGCCTTAAATGTTTGGTTTTGTTGGTTTAGCAGCACACCCTAAATGTTTAGGGTGCTAAAGCTGTAAATCCATTTGGAAATCTGGGTTCTAGTTTGAACTTTAGTCTGTCTTGGGGATTAGGATATAGCTTACCTCTCCAGTTCAGGAGGAATCTTTTAAAGATCTAACAGTCTGTGTGTTCTTTCTTCCTGAAGGATGAAGCATGTTCGTCTCTTCTCTCACTGTCTGTGTTCAGGATGCTGATGAACAGAAAAAGCTCAGAGGATGCGAACTGTTCAACAGTTGAAGTACACAGTGTCTAATGTTCCAGCTACATTTCTGGAAAAATAAAACCCTACAGTTAAATAGTAACAATTGTTGCATCTGCTTAACCTTGTAAACTGGCTCAGTAGGATCAGGGTGGCAGCTTACTGAGGTTGAAAGTATTACCAGGAGGTGAACGATGAGGTGGAAGGAGAAAATCTGTACAAAATCAATTAGTGTCAGGAGCCCACTGAATAGTGAAGCTGCTTTCTTTAGGAAGTGTTCAAAAGTATATGAAAAAAAGCTGCTCGTGGTCTGTTTGCAGCCCCTTGGGCTAAGCAGGGAATCAAGGTTGCTCCTTTCTTGCATGATCCTGAAGAGTGTATTGATTACCTTTCTCTGTGCAGGAAACAAAATGCAGTCAGGATATGGTAACAGCAGATAGAGCATCCTGCTGCTACTGGGGAGGAGTTGTAGTCACCTGGGCACACTGCAAAGCAGTTCTGTTCACTGAAGTTAGTCAGGTGAAGCAACAGTCCTAAGTGATTTTTTTTCTGAATTCTTACCGTTTAAGGCATGAAAATATTGCATGTGAAAATTTATAGGGTTTTCTTCAATTGTATTTTAGAAACAATGCTTTAAAATTGAAGTTCTTGTCATTTGAGTTTACTTTGTTTCTAGTACAGACTGTGTACTAGTGCTATACAGAAATTGAACCCTGAAAACAGTTATATTCCTTATCTGAGTGTTCCTTAGACATATTTCCTTAAGGGTCCCAAGTTAAATCCTTTCAGATGAGTGTAGTATTTTGCAGGCAGGTAGTGTGTTGTGATGTGAAGAGCAATTCTCTTGGGGCTGTGTCCTTCTTGCCAGAGCAGAGTGAGGAATCAGCTCCTGGTGCTGGTATTTAGGCTGCCTTTGTATTTTAGAATATTGCATAATTATGTCAGAAAGCAAAGCACGTGGCAGCCAGGCAGTCAACAGTCCCTCACATAAGGACCACTTCTGAAGCATTCCAGAGTGTTTCCAGGTACAACAATGTGCCGTGGATGTGCAGAAGTGCATTTGAGGTGACCCGACCTGTTGTACTTGCTGGTTTCCCCTGGGAAATGACATCATCGGACCTTCTGGATGTGCTTAGTGAGTCGGGCTGAGACTGACCTTGGTTTGACTGTTGGTGTTTGGGTGATGAAAATCTTTATGGCTCAATAGTGACCCAGCTCTTTTTAAGCACCCACACAGAGGCCCTGTGTCAGGAGTTGCCCGAGGCTGCCTCCATGCCTGCATTCCAAATGCCAGGAAATTTGCATTAGGAGTTGTTCCCACATTATCAGTTTGTTGGGACTGCAGCATGTAGGGTCTTCTATAGGAATATCAATGAACACCTGGGTGGGTTTTCCCTTGAGCAGATGGATGTGGAAGGTGACTACTTTAGATTACCTCTGTCTGGAAGTAACAGGAACAGCTCCAATCTCTGTTGGCATGTCTAACTGCCACGCTTGGGTTAAAGGGAGAAGTGTATTGGGAGTTCTTGGTCCTGTCTCCAGGGCTTTGTGTGATCAGCAGCAACCTGAGAGATGGATTAAAATGCCAGTGAAGCTTGAGCTGTCTTTGCATGATGAAGAGCTTGATTTAATTGCCTAGAGATGGTGAAACATGAAGGAGGTGTTTTGAAATGGATTTATAATATTTCTGCTGAGAGCTGAGAAGGATTTCACTGTAAATTTATTCCTCTGCTCTGCTGGAGAACAGATACAGGAGATCTTGAATGTCTAACAATGTTATATTTTCAGTAAGGAATGTGTTTACTTCCCTGCCTTACAGCATTTCAAGTGGTGGGCTTCAAATTTCCATAGAACTCAGTGCTCCGTAATAACACACAAGTGTTCAATGTGACTGAGGTAATCAGTCTTGAGGACATGAGTTCACTGCTTCATGAGGGCCACTCCTACTTAGTGGGTGCCTGATCTCATCCTTTCAGAAGCAAAGCAGAATGCTCATTGCAGTGTATCTTGGAGATAAAGCTCTGTAAACCCAGGCATCTTCCTGAATAATGATGGTCCAGCTTTTTATAGACTTTGTAGTACTTTTTTTTCCACTTCATTTTAGTGAGTAGTTTAATTTTGCCTAAATAATGAAGATCTGAATGGATGACCCATGTTTTTCATAAGAAGGGTGACTAAACTCAAGTCACTGCATCATGCATATTATTACTAGTCCATGTTTTACACGAATAAAAGGAAACTGGTTTCACCCTCTTCGATCTTCAAAATTACAAGCACAGATTGTTATGCTGCATTCTTTGACTCTTCAGATTCCTTTAATAAGTGGGTTGTTGTTTTTTATTTCTTTCAGTTAGCAAAGGAACAAAGATTTAAAGATGTGAGTTTGGTGCTTTGGAGATGCAGATGCTTTAAAGTGTTCCAAGATCAGAATAATTCTTGTGAAAGTTTTCACTTTCTTCTGTTCAACAGCTGTCAGGCCAGCTCATTGGAGCACTTGGAGCAGGCTGGTGCCCCGTTCCTGGAAGCTGTGCTGTCCCCTATTCCTTCCTGTGCCCTGGCCAGGAGCACCACCTGCAGCTACTGGCACCTGACTTGTTGTGTGTTGCTGTCACCCACCTGATGGTTTAGACTTGTAGTCCATAGTCCCCCTGGCGTTTTTAATTTCCTAAAATTTACAGAAAACAAAAAGGCTGGGGAAATCGGAGTTAATGGTGGCTATATCTGAAACCTTGATGTCTCTTCAAATGTAGGATCTCTGCTTCAGTGCTTTGAAGAATATTAAGACTTATGTCCTTTACTTCAAAACTGTAGCTGCAACATCAAAAGGCAGTAAACTATGTAATCAAAATCATTGGGGAGAGTGTTCATAAACCCAGTGGTGGGGAAAAGCAGAGAAAGACATTTCCTTCTGTTGTTTGTGCTGAGGAATTTTGTAAGGAAGACCTTTGTTTCTTAACTCACATGTTCCTGCTGGAGACCATCTAACTGTCATGAGATAGAGGAAGTGATTTCTTAGCAGATAAAGGTTGTGGCTGTTTCTGGTTGTTCACAAACCATTTTTTGTAACTCTTTAGCCTGGAGAGAGTGACTATTGAGGGTCATGTGGTGGGTGGGACAGAGACCCAGGGAGGGAGTGCAAAAGGAACAGGGCTGAAGTGTAAAACCATAGTCACGTTAGAGGTTGGAAAAAGGGAGAAGCTCTTGACTCTTCATTCCAATGTCACGTTCCCTGGGTCAGGTCACTGTTGTGCACCCATTACGAGCCTTCCAGGTCTGTAGGGAATTGAAGCAGTGATGCTGGTTACCAGCGGGAAGGAATGGCATGTTTTCAGTAGCTAAAATGTTAGTGGCAGACTAAACCTCCGTTTATGAAATAGAACAGCAGCTTTGCTGTACTTTCTCTGCCCTAAGGAGTGCCGTTCTGCTGGCCTTAGGGCAGTGTTTTGGGTTCTCTCTGATGGAAGGTGGCATGTCACAGGTGTTACTAAAATTCCTCCTTTTGTTCTCTCCTTTATTCAGTAATGACCATTTTGCCAGAGAGACAATATTTTGTTATTTCCACTTGTTCTGTCGTGGACTGAGTTAAAATCTTGTACTTTTCTTGGGGCTCTCAGGAGATGATCCCTTTCCTCACATGTCCGAGGTGGCTGCAGCACAAAAACCTGGGGTGCTCTTGAGGGAATCGATGGTCTCCAGACCATCAGTGCCTGCAGGGAGGCCTGGGAGAGGTTCCTTGTCCTTTGATTGTTTCACAGTAAAGTGATCAGCTCTTAGAGGAAACGTTTTTGTTCCTCATGTGTGTGTGATCTGTTTAAAGAGAGGGGCCTGCATTTGCTGTCTGAGGAGGTTTCATTGGGATGTGTGAGTGGGCAGGCAGTTCACTTTTATTTTTAACTAAACAGCTACATTTATTGTCTTAGAAGCCTGCATTAATAATAACATCAATGCTAAAGGGAGTTCTGCCTAATTAATTGAAATGTCTTGGTGCTGGCAAAGACATTCCATTTGTTGGGACAGCCCAACCATGGACAACCCCAAAGTGGGATTTGTGAAGGGCTTGTTTTTTAAGGAGTACATTCTTCTGTATTCTGGTTGTCTTACATATGCATATCAAGTTGGACACCCAACTGAGAGATGCAATGTCAAACAAGTTTTTTTTTTAAATCTTGGCTGCAAGATGGGTGAAAGTGTTGGTTGTCAGCTTCTCAAAGCGAGTGGGTTTGTGGTGTAGAAGGTAGGTGAAAATTATGGCTTCCAGTGTAAAGTTGCCAAGTGCTCACTCAAAGCTGCTGCTGATGTTTCTGCTCAGAACAAAGCAGCTGAATTTGGAAAATACCAGTGTGTGGTTGTAGGCCTGTGTAGGAAATAGCTCTGCTTCCCTGGAAGCTGCTGCTGTGATAGTTACTCCTTCCTCCTGTTGACCAGCAGCCTGCAGCAAAGATAAGGTGCTGGGGGAGGTACATACATGGAAATATCAGTAACAAACACACTCCTGATAGTTTTGTAAGACTGGCATACTTCCAAAATACCATTTGCTTGTTTTACTTGACCTACCACAATAGTCTCTCAGACAAGGCTTTGACAGTGGTATTTATTAAGTGTGAAAATAGAGACCTTGTTTGTCATAAATTTACAGGTCTAGCAGTCTTCGATCAGGAGGATTGCTTTGGCAGAGGACAAAAATGGCAGGTATTTTAGCAGTGGAAATACCCATTTCTACAGTTACACAAAGGTTTTGCACTCCAGCAGTGCCAGCATGCTTTCTAAATTGCCAAGTGACTTTCCCAGGTTGGATTTAGGTCTTGGAAAGTTTGGGGCTGTTGCTGGGTGATCCTGGAAGTGATAGGGGAAGTGTAACCATTTGTCCCTCTTTCACTGTGCTTAAAGTGATGCCTCCTGTGGAATCAAGATTTCCTCCCTTGAAGGAAGATGGTTACATCTGCACTAAATGCCCACAGTTATGCCAGCTATAAAACACAGCAGCTTTCTGCAGTAGTTTTTTATGAAAGGCATAACTGGGAGATTACTTTGGCATTTCCCTAAAGAATAAATTTAATCTTTGGAAATTATGCTCCATTCACTTCTGAGGGACTGAACTACCACATTCTCTGAGAGGCTGAAGTGCAGCAAAGTAGCTAATAACGGTTGGATAAAAATGGATTTATTATTCATGTGCCTTGCAGTTCAGTAGCAGATAACTCTATCCTGTCCATTGTGTTGCTTGCTAGGATTAGGTATTTAAAATAAACTGGCAGATGCCTGTAAGATGGTGTTTCAGTTTGGTGTTTCATTCTGACACGTGATATTTGATGATTTCTCTCTGAATTTAATGTCTGGGATTGGTCTGTGTTGCAAAAATATTTCTCAAATGATTTATTGTCCTGTTTGAATTCTGCATTTTCGAAGTGATACCTGTAGATAGTGCACAATAATTTATGCTTTTAACTTCTGTGGGCTTTGATTCAATGTTAAGTGTTAACTAAAATGATGGTTTCCACAGTGTATGAATTAATAGCAAAGAGAAGACCTGCAGGAAGAGGTATGAACTTTAGGAGAATATTTCACAATTTTTTTTTTCTAGAGGAAGTTGTTTGTGTTCTCAGCAGTGATGCTATGCAGCAGTTTTCTGCAGTGGGAGAAGAGCAAATGCATGTGGAAATGGAGAATTGAAACAAATGTCAATGAGAGAAAGTTAGGTCTCTTCTGCCTCTGAGTAACACAGAAACTGTCCCAAGGAAAAAAAAGGAGAAAACCACAGTGCCCAGAGTCCAGTCACTGAGCTTTTGTGTGAGTGAACAGTTTTTCTTCAATATCCTCATTACCTGCATGAAATGAAGTAAAAAATCAGCAAGTTTGGGTTTTTTCAAGATGTGAGGAATCAAAGGGTCCAAATTTAAGGAAGCTCTGAAACCCCAGACAAGCTTTGTGGCTGGTGCTCAAACTCGGGATATCAGGTGTTAGAAGTTATGAGGGAAGGGATGGAAATCAGTATTTTGCCAGAGAATGTTTCCATAACATGTGCTCATCTTTAATAGTCAAGACTTGAAAAGGTTCAGGGAAGGGCAGTGAGGTGCTGTAGGGCTGGGTTCTGCACAGGGGATGCTTAACTGATAGAGTGGGACTTCCCAGCCTGGAAAAGGGATCCTTCAGGTCCTGTGTGTGATAGATACTTGTGAAGTGGGTGGTGTGAATGCAGTGTGTGGGCAGTAGTTGCTCACTGTGTCTTTCTGTAAATAAAGCCATTGCATACAGTTGGAAATTGGTAGGCAGCAAACCTCCCAAACCTAACAAATGGCCTTATATACGATAAGAGCTGTGGGGGTTGTGATCACTGACAGTTGTAGGTTGTGAAAGTTTGTGGGTCCAAGGAGAAGATGGACAGGTGAACAGAACAGAGCTCCAATGAGAGCTGCCAGATGCACATGTCTGTGGCACAGAAACACTGGGAGCTGTGAGGGAACTGAGGAGAAGTGTAACACCCTCCTGCATCATCCTCTGCTCCTTTCTGCCCATCCCCAGGGCAGCTGTTTAAGACATGATACTGGGATAAACAACCTTTGGGTTTGACTCTCAGTTCTTACATTCTGGTTTTGTATCCCTTGGGATTAAAAGCAATATGTTCTCCAAGGGATTTCCTCAGCAGTAGAGCCCCGTAACAGTGTTTCACTAGGTAAGGTGTAATACAGAAAGGATTGGAAATATTTGTTCTTTCATTTCATACTTTGCAGTCCTCGTTTACTGAATTGAGCTACTTTGTGGTAGCCAGCTTTCTGCTCTCCTTTCTGCTCACCTCCATGGGCAGCTTCAGGCTCTGAAGCTGTTGGGAAAGCAGCTCATCTTCCCAGACTCAAGTAGAGGAAGGGAGACCAAGTGCTTCCTCACTTTAACTAGAAGACAGGGGAGAGCTTCTTCCCATTCTAACTCTCTCCAGACCATTTGATGGGTGTCCAGCCACAAACTTGGTGAGGTGTCATGGACACTGTAGGATGAATTCCTGAATTTGTAGCTGCACAGCTTGAGAGCCCCATTGCAGGTGTGGATTTCCTTGAAATCAATCCTTGCCTGCAGTCAGGTTCCACACCCTTTTATGGATTTCTTGGCTCATCTCCAGTTTTTTTCTGGATAAGCATGTAAACTAGAGATCTCGAGTTTTTCTGGCTGGGGTAATACCAAGTCTTACTCATCTTGAGTGTGTGCATGCCAGTATTCTGGGGCAGCAGAATACTTCCGTTCACTTCAGGGTGGGGAGGAGGGTTGTGTCTGTGGCAGAGTAGGATGTTTAATCCGTGGCATCTGTCTTATCCCTGTCCCTGCTGTGCCCATGATGCCTTCCTTTTCTAGCCACAGTTCTGCCAGAAAAACTTAGGTTGGAAGTGTACATTGTATTTTCTGACAGATTTAGGACTGGTGTGCTTGCAGGAGCTGCTCCAGCCTCAGGATTTTGGAGAGAGCAGTGTGCTGCAGGGCTGTGCTCTGCTTGCCCAGGCATTCCCCCTGTGTTACCTACCTTCCAGCTGGGGGCTGGACTTTGGAAAGTTCGCCCAAGTCTTGTTGTTACAAGGTCACACTGAAGGCATTAAATGGTGTCCCTATACATAGGAATGGAAAGAAGCCTGGACTTTGGATTTTTGAAGGTCTGCTTGGCTGGCAGCTATTCACTGGACAGGGAACATCCATTTTTCTTATGCAGTCATAATTACAGCTTTATAACATCAAAGGTAGCTTTAATCTGTGTGAAGCACTTCTCACATTGTCCTTGGCTAAATTCAAAACAAAAATTAAGTACAGTGTGAATTGCTTAGAACTCTGATTTCCTCTCCGTGCTGGGGCTGTAAAGATCTTCATAAGCATTTAATTAACCCCTAAACATCTAAGGCTGCTCATTTTACAGATGATCACACCAGCACTGTGGCAGCATTGGGTGAGATGAGTTTTATGGTGTTTCACAGTGAGGAGTAGCAGGCTGGAGGAATAAAAACAGGAAGAAACCTTGTCTAGCTGAAATTACTCTTCCTCTAAGATCTGAGTTGTACATGCTGAAAAAATTATTATCCACTGAATGGGAAATCTTTTCTTCTATTCCATTGAAGCAAAATAATATGCTGACACTTCTCTTTATCCACTTATTTTTTGGAAAGCATTAATTAAAAAATAAAAAAAAAAATCACAACTTCCTACATGAGTCTGAAGTCAGTTCCCTGAAATGAATGCTCAGTATAAAAATTTAATAGGTAAAAAGAAAGACATTTATTAGATAGCAGTTGGCATAAATTTTGCCCCTAATGAGGATAAAATCCATGTAAATGAATAATTACAGTAAATTGTTGTAATTAGGATTTATTCATTATAAAGGTCTCATAATTATATAATCAACTTTTGATGTATTAAGATTTATAGTCTGAACTCTTAATTCCATTTTATTCCTTTAGAAGCAGGACTTGCTAGGGGAGGAGTGTTTTCAGGAAGCTGACTTGATGCATGCTCTCAATTATAGATGTTTCCAAGCTTCTTGGCAAAGCTGGAAGGCTTCCAGTGAGCTGCTGTAAACTACCAAAATTACTGTAATGTGGGGATCCAATAGTTTGAATGTCCTAGGTGGACATACTGGACCTGAGAGTTTTTGGCTTGAAATTGAAAAAGAGTTTTCTTCCCCTCAAGTTTTAAGTAGTTCTGGTTACAAATAAAAACGTTCTTGTCCCCTTTCCAAGTCAATGCTATTTAATGGTAGGTTTTAAAGGCTAATTCTTCTTGTGTGCTGTGTACATCCTCTCTGCTTCTACTAGAACTGGAAAAAAAAGCTTTTTTTACTGTGATTTGGCTCTTTTTGGCTTCGAGACAAGTCCTTCAGCCACTGCAATCACAACAGTCAGGGCATCCTCAGGCTGGTTTTAATTACAGCAGTGTCTGCAAGTATCCTGGAGGCTTGGAGGAGAGTTTTGCATCTCATCAGCTGGATTTTGAATTGACAGGCATCCAGGTGGCTCTGAGGGTTTCCAGTTTTTTTTCCCCTGCATTGTGCTGCAGTGCTGAAGTAGCTTCACTGCTGCAGCACTTGTGTCCCCAGGTTTTCTGTTCAGGGTTGAATCCATGGAATCAGTTTGTCCTGCATTCCAGTAGGGGTAAAAGCACACACTAAGTCCTGGGACCTGTTCTCCATCACCTACCAATTCTCTGGTATAACCACCCATAAGTAGTTCAGATATTAACTCCTTGGTTTATAGGCTAAAACACACTTGATGATGTGAGCAGCTCATGGGCAGCTTCTCAGATTTCTGCAGGTACTATCAGAGTCTAGAAGTGGTTTAACCCTTGTTTATAGTGCTGGGGTTAGATCTTAATTTTTGCATTATGAATTTAGGAGTGGGTTAGCTGGGGTTATTTTGTTTCCTTGTCTATGAAATAAACCCAAACCATTGTACTTCTGAACACCAGAGCACTTTCAGAGATGGGTCTTACAGAATGTACATTTATTTTTTGCTTTTCCTTTGGCTTTCGTAGAAATTCAGATGCACTCAAGGCAATCTTCTTCCCACTCCTCAACTAATTAAGACTGGGAATTCAGGTACTCAAACCCCATGGGATTTAATAAGTGTCTTTGAGACCATTAATGAATAATGATGAATATGTGCCCTGTTTTCTGCTCTTCACTAAATATAGAGGAAAGACTGGGTCATGTCCTCAGCTGTCAGTGCATCACAGGAACTTTCTTAACCAAGTTGTCTTTGTAGCTGTGGGGATTTTTGCCTTCACTGTTCCATCTGAGGGGGCTGTTCCTGAACTTCTTGGCTTGAATGGTTGTGCATTGGTTTTGAATTCCCAGCCTGCAGTGTGGGTGGGTAGTTTAGAGGTGTTTGTCCTTGTGTCAGCAAGGTTTACCCTTAAACCTGAGTAGTTCCTTTACTCTTCTTGATGTACCTGTGTGAATATACTGACTAATGATAATAGTGACCTTTCTCAGCCTGGTTTTGGGAGTTTGAACACACTGGAATCCACTTCTGCATGGTGGCCTCTCAGGTGTAGCTGTTTGCTGTACAGTCCTGTTCACCTGTGCCCAAAGGAGGGGATCCCATGATGCTGATGCCCAGCATCCTGTATCTGGTCCTATCCAGTGTTTGATTCCATTTCTCTGAGGGAAAAATGGATACTACTTAAGTGCTCAACTGTTTAGTGCAGATTTTATTCAGGATTGCACATTATGTACTCTGCTGCCTTAAGTAATTGAAATTACTTCACTGTAGCTATTCAAAAGAGCAATTGCAGCATGGCCTGGAATTAACCTGCACTGGGAACTGACTACCTCGGCCTTTTTCTATTCTCCCGCAGCCTTTTCATATGTTTCTTTTAATATAATCAACCATATACATATTTTCAAACACCATCCTGCTGGATGTTGATTAATGTATTCTGTGCACAGTCCATCAGTGGAATTTCATTTTGTTTTCAATATTACTTTTTGATTTAATAGGGGAGACTGAATATTTTGCTTTCAATCACCCATTTTTCTGCTAAAAAATTGGAAAGTCTAATGTCCTGCCCACCACATCAATTAAAGTTTGGAAGAAAGATTTGTTGGGCAAATACTGCACATGGAGTGAAGTAGGAGAATACGCTGATTTAAACATATGGATTAAAAGGTTGATTGATTGTTTGTTTTCTTGATGAGGCCTGAAGTTAGACCCTGGTGGCTAAGAAAAATCGTGTTCATTGTTAGGGCATGTGTCCTCTTTCTTGGAAATTGACTCGAAAATCTTCTAAAGCACCACTCCAGCAGCCACTGTGTAGCTTTCAGAGAAATGAAGGCTATCGTGGCAAGGTAGATGTTCTGGAGGGTAGGTTGGCAGCTGCACATCCACCCCCTCCTGTTTTGCTGTGTTATACATACCATCCATTATCCCCATTATCCATTTCAGCCCCTCATGGCTTCGGGTCATTAACTGGAGCATGTGCTGTCAGGACACACCTGTGGAAGTGCTCCTTGGGTGCTGCTTTGTGCTCCGGGCAGCGCATTGGGCCTGCCCTTCTCCAGGGCACAGGCAGGGCCAGGGTGTGCTCCTAGCCCTGGGCTGTGGCTGTGGGGCACAGGGGCACATTGGTTGCCAGGATGTGGTTGCCAGTGGCCCAAGATGGCCCCACAGCCGTGCTGTGCCCTGTGGAAGAACTTCCAGCTACAGCTGGGCCCAACTGCATCCCGTGTAGCAAAGACTTCCTTTGGGCGTCATGTGAAGCACAACCAAGGCTGACATGCTGATTCCACAGCTCTTATCTCTCCTCTCTTTTATGCCTCACAGGGTGTTTCAAAGATGACCGTATTGTGTTCTGGACTTGGATGTTCTCCACGTATTTCATGGAGAAATGGGCCCCCCGGCAGGACGACATGCTCTTCTATGTCCGTCGGAAGCTGTCCTATGTCGGTGGGGAGAGTACAGAGGGTAAAAAGGTGAGCAGTGGTGTATTGGAACTGGGGAGGCTTAGCCTAACGTGGGATTTGGCGCCCTGGACACATGGGAAGAACTGCAAACCAAGGGTAAGGAGTCTGCAGCTCTGCCCAGCACAGGGTGTTAGGCAATATTGAACCCATAAGGAACTGCTGTGGTTAATGCTGTGAGCACCAGCAGCATGCGGGTGACCTGCACTGTCTCAGGTTGCATAAGGTCAGAAAGTTTGCTTGCTTTTTTGGGAAGCTGGTTTTTGTTTTGCTTTTCACTGATGGTACTTTATAAACTGAAAGTGTAAATCTGTAGAAAGGGAGGAAAAACACAGGAGGAAGATGGTCACTCTGGTATTTCTAGAAGAACTCTGTCTGAGGTACTAGAGTATCAGGAATTGACACCTATTGGTGTCTCAGTGGCAGAGTACAAGAAGCTTCCTGGAGCTGGGATGCAGCAGTGACAACCAGTGAAGAAACTACTGTGTTCTCATAATCTACATTGAAGGCCTTATGCCCTCCTAAAGAACTTGCGTTCTTTGCAAACTCAGTCAGGTATCCTAGTGCTGCTACACAGGAATTTCCCCTTTAGAGATCCGAGACACTTCTCTGCATTTCATGGCAGTTTTCATCATAGGTGAGGGAAACAGAAGCAGGAGGTAAGATGATTTTATTGGGAATTAAGGAGGTGGCTGCAGGAAGATAAATGGGGGAAGAAAATGCTGGGATTGACTTCCTGACACATGTAAATAATTGACACTGTTGTTGAATCCCAGATATCTGTGCATGATGTATGTGAAAATGTTTGTAACCAAAGCTCCCTGAGTTTGAATGTGGTGAGTTGTCAGCTTCCTTGAGAAAAAGATCCCAGAGGGTTTTCCCATGTTTTTGTTGGAGATACAGGAAATGGGCAGAATTAATTTCTCTCTGCAGCTCTCCGACTTCCATCGTGACAACCACTAAGGAAAAGATGGCAAAATACTGTTCTTTCCCCATCAGATGAGTGGCTTAGTGTTCAGCCACTTGGAGCTTTAAGACTTCTGGAGGAAACTTCCATCTTGATGGTTATTTAAGTGACTATGAATGCATTCCTGTTTCACCTGAGACAACAGTGTGGCTTTGTGCAGCCTGGTAAAGGCATGGGTTGTTTAACCTCTTGTCCTTCTCAACAAGGAAGGTGAACCTCAGAGGCAGCCTGGTTGTTTAAATCACAACCCCCTAATCAATCTCTGTTTAACTTATTCATCAGCTTAAAGTGTTTGAACCTCTCACAGAGAGGATTCAGTGACATAAACCCTTGCATTTGCTCTCAGAGCTTTATTTAAGCCTCCTAAAAGCACCATAAATAATTTTTTGGGAGAAGGTTTTGCAAGTGGTTGTTAGTACAAAATCAGCATTAGTGAATTGTGTGTGGTAACAGCTGGGATGGGGAGTGGGCCTTGTAGCACACACACCATTTTCTGACTCCCCTTGGCTGCTGGCCTTTTGCTCAGCCTCAGAATTGAACTGTTTGTATGACTTTGAAGTACTTCAGATGCTTCGTGAAACTTCATAGTTGGTGACTCTTTGGTACCTGTGCAGCCTTCTTCCTATTTGATTTTAACTGGCTGCTTTGCAGCTCCAGCTCCTCTTTTCCCTGATTTTTGAGCCTGTCCAGTGCAGTGAGACACCAAACAATTATTCCTACTCTTTAAAATAAAACCCCGTGAAATCATAATTCACTTTGTGTATTGGACAGTCTTTCATGAGAGATGATGTCAAAACACCAAGGTCACATCATTAAAGGGGTGGGAGCTAGAGACAGAGCCCTGTAAAAGCCAGACAGAACTGCCAGCCTCCCTGCTACCCACCAAACTGTTTGGCTGCTTGTGTGAGTGCTGGCAGTGGTGGTGTTTGTGCCCTGGGAGGACACACTCACGTGGTGTGTTCACATCATCTGCCTGCTCTGATGGGCCGTGTCAGTGGGAAACAAATGTCCCTTTTTGTCCAGTGGTTTTCAGGTTTTGATAGTTGTCCTGTGTGACTAAAAGTAGTCCCTTCCAGTGGGTTTGGTTTTTTTCTGTGCTTGCTGGAGCTGAAGAGTGTCTGCAGTAACACCTGATTTTAAGTTGAAGTGTAATAGAGGATAAGCAGAAAAAAACGTGGTAGGATCAATATTAGAGGTTCTATTCAGTTTTAAGACTGAATGATGAGGACTTTGGGTGCAGCTTAGTCACAACAGTTTGAAGTGATAAATTGTGATTCTCTACCATTTGGTATGTCAGTAGGTGCTGATGGTAAACTTCTCTACCATCACAAATTTTATTTTAAAAGGCCTTTTAAATTATCTGCTTCATAGACCGGCTGGTCTGAGTGACTTTCCATTTGCTTCTCTTTTCCATCCCACCATGTCTAAACTAAGCATATATAGGTGAAACAGCAATTAAGCTCCTAATATGTGAATGCCAGTGCAGAAGTGCCACATGGAATTCTGGGCTACATCCATTGCACACTCTTGGATCCCAGAGAAGTGCATTCAGTTCCATATTTCCTTGTTGTGTCACAGTAAATGCTCTTGTGGTTTTTCTTGCCAAGTTTTGAAGATACTTATTCTCTCAGTGTCTTTGAACAAAACCCCAGCCCCCCTGTGTCAAATTCTGTGCAGGCCAGGGCACTGTGAAGCTTTTCTCAAACTTAAGGAGTTTAATGTTAATTTTGTAAGATGGAGTCCCTTTGATTTTCACTGCTTATTAAGTCAAGAATCAAAAGCCCTTTGCTGTTGCCTCACCTGCCAGCTGATGTGACCTACTGGAAAATGTAAGCCCTGAGCCTCACTTCCAAAGGGTCCTGGATGTTGCCTAAACCTACAGCTTTGAAAGGGTAACACAGTTGGACTTGGGATTTTGATTTTAAAATGGTGTTAGGTCAAGATGGAATCTCTCTGATCATTCTGTAGAGAGCAGCTTTACTTTCTCCCAGGACTCCGGAGGATGCAAGTATATGGTGTTACAGAGACAGCTGGGAAACAAAGGTAAAGCTTCAGTGACAGACCTGCAGGGCTGGGTTGTGTTCAGCCTTTCATCATGCCTGGTCACCTGAAAAGGGCAAATAAAAAAGATAAACCAAGGGTGTCTCAAATTTACATTCTCAGCTTGCCTGGATTTTGGAGTAGGTCGTATTTCCTTTAGCACACTATGAATGTGGAGGAGTAGAGTTGCTGCCAAATACATGGGATAGTTTTCAGACTGTTAAGTCTCAAAAAATCTTAATATACTGATGTTGTGACTGCGGCTTCAGAAGCAGAACTGAACAGGAGCCATGGTTTGCATGCTCTTGTGCATGTGGACCTGTGACACAACAAATACTGGCTGTGGTGGGACACCATTCTGTTTCCAAGGCTAAATCCCTGGCAGTCCCATACCACCACCTGAACACAGAAGAGAAACGAATGGCCAGATATTGCATCTTTTTGGCCACATAAATTCTCTGCTTATGCATGGGTGGAATGTGGGAAGAAGCAATGATTGCAGCACGTGCAGGTCAGTACAGAATCAGCTGTTGTGCCTCAGCCCTTCCACTGTGCTCAGCTTGTGGAGGTGTTGCTGTGAGCAGGAGCTCCTGCACAAGAGGGGCAGCAGCCACATGGTGCTTTCATTGTGAAACATGGAACAGGAACCCTGGTGTTACCAGACTGACACTCTCATTTTCTGTAAGGAGCTCAGCATCTTCAGTGGAAAGATTTGGCCTTTCTTTTGCAGTTCTCTTTGTCAGAAATCCCTGCGCTTTCTTGTGTTACTTAGCTGATGTTTGGTTGTCTAAGTGAGTGAACATGAAGGAGCTGCTACCTGAGAGCCTCCGCCCATGGTGCAGTTATGGAATCGGCAAGTTGGAAGAGACTTTTAAGATCCTCGAGGCCATCTCCTTCTTCCATGTGCTGTGGCAGACTGGCAAAAGCCAAGGCAAGGATACTGTCCCTAGTGTGACAGGAACTTTTCCCTCCTACACAGAACTGGATCCAGCTGTCTGTGAGGTGGACTGTGCTCGTGGCACACCCGGCAGGCTGACAGCAGTCAGGGTGGTGATCCTCTCATCTCCTGCCCTATTCCAGAGTGAATTCCAGTCTGAGGCAGAGCAGGTGTGCAGCTGAAATGTCTTCATGGTGTCAGTCAGTAAATTCCAGATTCAGGAAAGGGATGTGGGCTGCAGGGGCATTTTTAATGAGTTGCTTTATATTACTTCTGGTCTCTGAAGAACTCTTCTTAAGCAATCGGAGGGTGACAATAAAGCCAGAACTGGAAGTGAATTTAGTATGAGTGGCACTGAAATGTGGCAGCCTTGAGTCACATGGCTGAGAAGGTGCTCTGTTCTCTGCCTCAGAGAGCAACTTCACTGGGAGATGGAGCAGCCCAGACCCAGTTTCCCCATCTGATGAATTATAATGAATAATTCAGTATCACAAATGCAGCTTATCTTGAGTCACTGGGGAGCTGAGGGACAGGAGAGCACTGTGAGACTGGGCTGGGCCTTCACCCTGGAAAAGGTAAAAGTGTCTGCTTGGAGCTCCCTGAAAACATCATGCGACCACTAGTTCAGCAGAGCAGTTGGATCTGTGGGTGACAGCCAGGTCAGCTTGCTTAGGAGAGGTATAGGAATGTCTGGTTTCAGTGTTGAAATGAATGTGCAATTGAATTGGAGCTCTGATACCGTAACCACATCTCTAATAACACTGGTGATTAGAACTTAAGTGTCTAGTCCACCAGGGTTTTTTTCTCCCATTTTCTGGTCAGGAAACCCAGTTTGTGCATTTCTGCATTCAACAGAGGTGGTGGTTTGAAACACTGATCTATTAGCATTCTGTAATGTTCTTTCTTCCATGTCTGTGTCTGCTGTTACAGATGTAACATGCCTTCCCAAATTCC
Source organism: Calyptomena viridis (assembly GCA_013390005.1). Lineage (NCBI taxonomy): Eukaryota > Metazoa > Chordata > Aves > Passeriformes > Eurylaimidae > Calyptomena > Calyptomena viridis. The sequence goes on from WEIV01023058.1 coordinate 68,454, forward strand.
ACTGATTGGATTCTGCAGAAGGCACCTTCAGTGTTGCAAACAGTTCCCATACCCTGTGTGACTTTTGTACATTTGTACAGATTTGTACACTTTTGCTTTCCCCTCATTCGTTTGATGAGCATTTTCAAGCATTCAGACTGCTCCATTAATTTGAACAACTTGCACTTATTTTTAATCTTTTATACCTCCTCTGCTGTTGCTGGAGCTACAAAGACAGAACTAGACTTGGGGTCCTTTTCACATAAGTGATTTCAATTATGGTTAGTTGAAGTCAGCTTTTAATTCTGTGGGTCCTGTTAGCTTTTCTCAGTTTTATAATTTACTCTTTATCACTTCACATCTTTTTTCATGTACAATGTGCATATACTGGAAACATACCTTTAGGCTTGTTAAATCTTTGTTTTCTATGCCTGTGACTTGCCAATCAGAAGGAATGTCTTGTGCTCCTTGAAAAGAAGAAAAACAGTGCATTTAGTAGGAACTCCTTGTGATTCAGAAGTGATTTTGCAAGAGCTATAATTAATTTTAAGGTGATTTCTTTAATATTGAGCTGTAAAGCTAGGTAATAATGAAGGGAAAAGTGAGAATTCAGTGAGAAAACACAGTGTCAAGGCAGTACAGGAGCTAACAAACTTGTGTTTGATATGTGCCCTCAAATGAGGGGGGCAAACTGTTTTTTGCTACAGAGAGATGAAGGGCAAAGGTACAGGAGAGAGTTTTCTGTCTTTGAGGTTGGAGGAAGCTGCTGTTTCTAGTCTGGATTACCCTGTGTGACTTTTATTCTTGTTGCACAGGAGATAAACGGGGCCTGACTTTTGAACTCCACTGCTCGTTAATCCCCATTCAAATGAGGGGAATGCTGCTATTTTAAGTCCTGAATACATGGAATAGATGTTGCAAAATGTGTTCTCACATCCTGTTGTCTTTCTCACAAGTTCTTCTGTTGCAAAACTTTAACGGACTTGGCTTCTTCAGTATAGGAAATATTGCAGCTACTCTTGCAGCCCGGTCTGGGTTATTGACTAGAACGTATTTACAGATAAGTTGGACAAAATGGGGAGAATTGTTGGTTTGAATTTCATTTTAGACAGTGTTTGCTGGTGAACCCCCTGGCATCTTGCTGTTCTGGTCTATCCAGAGACACCAGAAATTACAGTCAGCTTTTCAGGTCATGTACTACCCTTTCTGTTGGGTTGCCTTTTGGTTAAGCAAAGTGGTTATGGGCACAGAATTCAGGTAATTAATACTGCAGCAAATGCTTCCAAAGGGATGTGTTTGTAGCTGGACTTTGCCTCTTGCACAGTTTGCAGGCTATTTATTGCAGTGGGCTTTGTGTCAGTTTTACAGCTATGGTGGGTGTGGAGTTGCCATGGCTACTGGGCATTGTGCTGCCTTTGTGTGGGCTCCAGAGTGTGTTCCAGGAGGATCAGGTGCAACTTCTGAATAATTAACAGTATCCAGGAAAGGGGAATTGGAAGTTTGTTTTGGAGGGCATTTTTCTTGTCATCCTCTGTGGTTCCTGCTGGTGAATGTTTCAGGAGCCAAGAGGAAAGCTCTGTATGACCTTGGTGTCTGCAAGGCTGTTTCTCACACAGCCCTGCAGACACTCCCTGTTTATCCCTGATTTTATTCCTTTCATTTTTTGCTAAAACTTGTTACAGGGAATAAATGAAGCTGATGTCCAAAACTGAGATTCTCCTGCTTTTCTTCCCTGTTCTCCTACACATCCCATGTTTCCCCAGTTCATTTCCACACGAAGCCTTGCACAGTCAGCAAAATCCAATCTTGACAGAAAAGTAGGAATTTACAGAAGGTGCAGCTTCTGGTGTCAGTTTTATGTTTGTAGATAAGTACCTGTAGGTAATAGTTCTCAAGGAGAACTCAAGTGATGTTTCCTCAGCAGGTTGAAGTTGAAGTTTACCGGAGGGACTCTAAGAAGCTTCCTGGCCTGGGAGACCCCGACATTGACTGGGAAGAGAGTGTCTACCTGAACCTCATCCTGCAGAAGGTAGGTGGTGCTTATCTAATTTTCATGGGCTATTTGTGCTCCAGAGGATAGGCTTTGATCTGTCTCGTTTCCTCCCTACCATGGAGGATTTGAATGCTTCTGGGGAATAGAAAGAAATATTGGCTTTCATTTTGCCTTACAGAATCTAAATGAACATAAACATAAACTTAAAATTATTATTTTTCAGTAGAGTCCTAACAGCTTTCCTCAAAAAACTTTATCTGTATGCAGTGAAGCTGGGCTGAGTTTTAAGGTCTGTAACAAATTTTTGCAAAAGGAAGGTTTTGTCCAGTTTAATAGTTTCTGAGAGTGGACAAGACTGTTGGACACCACTTCCTTTAGCATTCACAATACTGGTACAGCTCCGAGAGAGGACTGCTAAGTGGAAATGCAGTGTCATGTATTACACTGGGGGATTGCTGCTCTTGACGTCAGCAGTTTAATAAAACTTTTTTTTTTGGTGGTGGAAACATGAAGCACAAATTATTTCTGTAATTAACTCACTCGGTTGGTTATTGTGTGTGTTATGTTGGTGCTTAGGGAAGCTGAACATTACTACAGTCATTCAAGAGCCCTTAGAAGGTTGCTGATTATGATCTTGGAATGGAAGACATTTCACACATCCTGGAAAATAAATTGTTTTCATTCTCTCTCCTTCCTCCCAGAAGTATCATTGCAGAACTTCTCTGCAGAGAAGCAGTTTCTGCCTTTATTTGATGCTCAATAAAACCAGGGTCTATTTGCTACAGTTGGAATTCAGAGGTGCTGTTACAGCTGGGCTTTGCTGTCCAGAGCTGTGGCATTGGGTCCTTATCGGTTTTTTTCAGGTTATTTGTCAGGCTGCATTAGTGTCTTCTGACCTCTCTAACATGTCACTTGTGTTCCTTAGTGTGTGTCTCTTTTTCCCTGTTTGAAGGGAGGAGATTTTTTCCATTTTGACCTTAAATTGTGCTCAGGTGTGTGTGCTGCTAGTCCCCACAGCTGGCAGTAAGGTCATGGTAAACAATATTGGCAGTTGTTTCCTTACCCATGTTGTGCACATCAGCTGGGTGAGAGATTTCAGTGTCACTGGGTTAATGAACACATGCAGGCTTAAAAATCCTGGGAGGTTCAGTATAGTAAAGAAAATGGCAACACTACAACATCCTACTTTTTAGACAGCTAAAAACCCGAAGACAGTATGTGCTCTGCTTCCTGCCCAGGAATGTTTTGCTTTCCCAAGTGTAACCTTAGTTTCTCTCTCTGGTGGCCTGTTGTAGCTGGATTATGTGGTGACCTGCGCTGTGTGCACACGCTCCGATGGAGGGGATATTCATATTCACAAAAAGAAATCTCAGGTGAGCTTCCCCTTTCATTGCTGTGCATCAGAGGCTGGCATGCAGGATTACCTAGTTCTAAAAACTGCTCCAAAACCAGGGCAGTGCTTCTCAGGCTCTGCTCTGACAGATGTATCCTTGTGAGGCACCTCAGGTCATCATCTAGTGACATTTCTTGCCAGTCATCTAAGTGTGAGATCTAAATGTCCTTTATAGCCACTCTCAAAAAATTATGAAGGCCTCTGCCTGCTGTCAGGGTGGATGTCTTTGCCTGCTCCATTTGGGGGGAGAGGGAAGGTGGTGCTGGGGGAGGAGGAGGTATTTCCCAAGTGTTCCTCAGAGTTTTAAGGAGCCTTCAGGATAAATTTGTAATGCAGGGTGGTTAAACAGTAGACAATTTACTGGTTACCAATGTACCTCCTTATTATTTTGTGAGATGCTTGGTTTCCCTCTCAAACTGCGTTCTTTCCATCTCCACACTGAAGGCTTGTGTGCAGTTAATCCAGGGTTTAGCACAGTGGAGGAGACTGAATAACAAGCATGGAGGGAAAGGAACAAGAAACCCAAGATTTCTTCACTCAGTTTCCAGGACATCTGGCAGCAACTCCTCCTAGTTAGCAGAAATTCTTTGAAAGGCTCCAGTTGCCTCTAAAAGGCTGCTTCTCCTAGGCATTTGCATTCCCTTAACTCATGCAGCTGCCTGTGTGGCTTTTACCTAAATAAACCAGTGCTCTTTAATCCCTTAATTTCATTTTACCATTTAAAAAAACCTGTTGCTTTGCCTACAGACAGGACTAGCAATGCTGGTTATTGTCTCTGTAATTTGCATTAGTCGGGCATGTAATTTCCTCCTTCTGGTGCTGTTGAGACACCACATTGCACCACTGGTATAAGCATGCTATTTCTCATTGCTTTTTTCACTGTTTGCTAGTCCAAATTTCACCCCAAGTTAACTTCTGCAAAATTTTTCTGAGAAAAGTCTCTAAATACTATTTGCAGATTCAAAAAACTTAGGAAGAAGAGGATGAGGGATATGTTCTCACTGCGTGTGAGCAATGTTTAGAATGACAAGTCTTTTGTTCCTCATTCCTAGAGGGCCCTACTGTGGGACTGCGTATAAATTATTGGTGCAAGTTTCATTTTTGAGGAGTCTTAATACTTTTTAATGATGTTTCTGGTCTTGAATATAGATTATTATGTTGATATAGATAATAATCTATATTTAAATGTGCATATAGGCTTCATAAGTACAAATAAGGAAAAGCAGCCCTCTCATGATCTAATATCCTGTCTTTAGTTATGTTTTGTGTTTAGTGGTTTGTAGAAGAGTGTCACAAGCCCGACAGCCCGGGCAGATCCAGAGCTTTCAGCACCTTCACAGTGAGCTGAGATTTGATAGGCTTCTTTTACTTAAAGTTTACTTGCAAACTGAGGTGGAAGCAAAGAAAGCTGCTTGGTATGAATTCCTTCTCCCTCCCTTCCTACTTGTTAATCTTGTTGGAAAGATAAAATCTAAAGCCTGTAGCTATTCAAACATGTTTTGCTGTGTCAGGTCACTAAAGGAGTTCAGGAACTGCTTCAGAGGGAGAAGCGTGCAAGAGGAAGCTCAGTGGATAGGGAAAGAAACAGAAGCAGAAGATGGGGATGAGAAACCAAGTGCTTGTCTTCCTGAGGGCCACACTTCCCATTAGTGGGAGAGGCTGATCTTAGTGTGGCACTAAGCAAACAAGAACAATGAAATTAAATGAAATTTCAGTGTGTCCATTCCTGAGCACATTTAACTGAGGTGTATTTTTTCCTGTACCTTTCTCAGCAAGTGTTTGCATCTCCTAGCAAACACCCAATGGATAGTAAAGGAGAGGAGTCCAAGATCAGCTACCCCAATATATTCTTCATGATTGACAGTTTTGAAGAGGTGAGTTCCTTGTTGCAGCAGCAAAGTTTTGTGCTATTCTAGTCTTATGTCCTGATTAGCTGATTTCTTGTACCTTTTGAAAAAATATACTCGCCTTATTGAGGATTATCTTCCACTAGTTCCTATTCTATTTTATTTGACCTCCCTTTTCCTTTAATATTTAAAATCTGAGCTCAAAGCTGGCTTTTGGTGTCAGCCTGTATGATGGCCTAAAGCAAGACAGGCTGTGTGAGAGCTGCTCATCTCAACACAGGATCTGCAGTGCGCTCTGCCTGGAGTGTGGTTTTTTGAAAGGCTGGGGTGGGACATGCCACCCCCTTTCTGTTTGCATTGAAACTGCCTTGGGCCTAAGGAGAGCCATGGGAGTCAGAATGTATTTCAATTTGAGCACCTGGAGTTTGCCTCAAAGTGTTTCATCTTGGATCTTTGGCAGGTTTTCAGTGACATGACTGTGGGAGAAGGAGAGATGGTCTGTGTGGAGCTGGTGGCCAGTGACAAAAGCAACACTTTCCAAGGGGTGATTTTCCAGGGGTCCATCCGCTATGAAGCACTCAAGAAGGTCTATGACAACAGGGTAAGCAGCTTCAGGAGGGCAACGTCCTTTGCTGCAGTGGTGCTCTGACCACGTTGTCTTTGTGGCTGAGGCTCTTGGCTTTTTGTCCTGTTAAATCAGCTGCATCGTAGTCTGTCCTATTCTGGCTTTGAAAGTTACCTGAAAGCTGCTGCTTTTGGCTCCGACAGCTGAGGGTGTTCACACCAGGTTATTTTCCTCTGCTGTTTGCCAGAAGGAGGGAAGGTGATCAGTAGTCAAGAGCATGACATAGGAATGGACCTGAACAACAGTTCTGGGAGCCCCTTCATTTTCTTGAAAGGTCATAGACATTTCTAGTTACTTCAGAGAAGGTATGATAAAACTCTGATGACTGCCTTGCTGTTTGTAAAGCATATTTTTCTTCATTGTGTTTTGTATTCATGGCTGTCTTTAAAAGACCACTGTGGCCTCACTGCTGCAGAAAGAAGCTTTCTTTGCTTTCCTACAGAAACATGAAGTGCCAGCACTTTCAGCTTCAAATTCATTACTTAGTGCTAAAATCAAGAGGCAATAAACTTCTCAGATGGTTTGTTACAGAGGCGATCCTGAAAGATTTTAAAAAACAAATTAACAAAAAATCCCACAGTATCTACTGTGACTGTAAACTTCATTTCCCTTTGTTCCTACCCTTGTCAGGAGAGGTTCTGAATATTTTCCCTTCTCCTATTTTAAATGTGAGCAGTTATTATCTTGTAGCAGTTTCTCGAGGGAACATGAAAGAAAAATTGTTTCTCCCACTGTCATCTTGTGGCCTCACAGAGTCAGCAGGTGGGTTATTAAAAGACATGGGAGTGCAGAGTCACTGAAGACAGCATAGAAGAAAGCCCTGCAGTGGAAAGACAAGATTTGATGTGGTAATGTCACCTCATAGCCTAGGAATGTGCTGACTGACCGCACAGCTACTTGACATTGTTTTGTTAGATGAAGTCAAACTGTTAGCTCTTCAAATACTACATTATGGCCAAAGGCAAAACTTGAAATTGGACAATTCTTTTTAGAGAACAGAATTAATCTCTCTATGCTTTTGAAGGTTACTTGTTTTCAGCTGTTTCAGGAGAGGTTTAGATTGGATATTAGGAAAAGTTTCTTCACCAAAACAGTTATCAAGCATTGGAACAGACTGCCAAGGGAAGGCTCACCAACCCTTGAGACATTTACAGATGCTTCAGGACATGGTTTAGTGGTGGGCTTGGCAGTCTTTGGACTTGATCTTAAACATCTTTTCTAGCCTAAATTATTCTACAGTTCTGTAATTCTCAGTACAATACAAGTTGTGCTCTGTGACAAGCATCTCAGCCTTTCATAAACTGCTGAAACTTGGGATAAGCCTCTTAAACTTCTGGATAAGCCCAACTTAGTTCACTTGGGAAACTCTTGACTGTTCTTATATTGGTCTGTTCCTTTTTTCAGTTCTCAGTTCAGTTTCCAGTTCACAGAATCACAGAATTAACTAGTTTGGAAAAGACCTTTGAGATCATCAAGTCCAATCTATGACCTAACAGCATCTCATCAAACCATGGCACTAAGTGCCACATCCAATCTTTTTTTAAACACTTCCAGGGACGGTGACTCCACCACCTCCCTGGGCAGCCCATTCCAATGGTCAATCACTCTTTCTGTGAAGAATTTTTTTCGTAACATCAAGCCTAAACTTCCCCTGGCACAGCTTGAGACTGTGTCCTGTTGTTCTGTCACTGGTTGCCTGGGAGAAGAGACTGACCCTCACCTGACTACAACCTCCTTTCAGGGAGTTGTAGAGAGCGATCCAGTTGTATTACCTGGGAACTGAGCCCTTGGGTCAGTTGAGATGGTTTAAAGCTGTCAGGTTTTGTGGTGGGCTGTGCACTGAAGGTTGGCTGTGCATGAGGCTGGTTCTTTGGGCTTTGCCTTGGCAGTGTGGACACACAAATGTCTGAAGTGGCTTGCCACAAAGTAGTGGCAGAGTTGTGCCACATACTTTGCTGGTTTGAGGCATCTTGTGTGTGTGTGTCTGTTGCTGTTGGGACTCAAACGAGTGGCCCAGCACAGGCTGTGCTGAGTTGTGCCTGTCCCTGCTTGTGCTCAGTGTGTGGGTCTGCATAAAAACCTTCTGGTTTATCTCAGTGTGCCATTGGAACCTCTGCCTTTTGTGTAGCTGAAAGAGTTGGTTCTTCTCTGAGCCCGTTTTTGTCTGTGTAAAATCACTTTCCTTCTGGAGATCACTTCAGATTATGGCTTAAAATACTTCCTAAGAATCATTGTCCACTGTGGTTTTGACTTAGCTACCTGCTTTCAGAGAACATTACTTTTTAAGTTCTAGAGCTGCTATGACGTGTTTTCCTCTCCTCTCTTGGTGCATTGTAGGTGAGTGTTGCAGCGAAGATGGCTCAGAGAATGTCTTTTGGCTTTTATAAATACAACAACATGGAGTTTGTCCGAATGAAAGGGCCGCAGGGGAAGGGACATGCGGAGATGGCCGTGAGTAGAGTCTCCACTGGTGACACTTCACCCTATGGGACAGAAGAGGATTCAAATCCAGACTCCCCAGTGCATGAGAGAGTAAGTAGCAGACAGAAATACTGACTTGGGGTGAAGCATGAACATGCTTTGTTCCAAAGCCAGTAAATGGATTGAAGCTGGGATGAACTCGCGTTGTGGTTCTGAACTTGGGTTTGCCTGGGTGTGTTTTGAACATACTCAGTACATGAGATGGATTTTTAGCACAGATTCCCCTGAGAAAATACTGGATACAGAGATAACTGAGTGATTCATACTTCTGGAGGAGTGTTTTGTTGAAACAACAGCAATCTTGATGCCAGGGAAACTGATGATGCAGCCTGTTTTCTGTGAAAATAATGGATTCCATTTCTGTAAGAGATGGGATTTACCTGGAAACATGGAATTTGTGTGTTACGTAGGTTGCTTGCTAAACTTCACAGGAAATGGTACTGTTAGATTTTGGCACTGAAGAATACTGCCAGTGAGAAGCCTATAGAGATTATGAATCTAGGTGCAGTATCATATTCATACATAGGCTTAATTTTATTGCAAGTGCAGTAAAATGCCAATGGAATCAGACCACAGATGCTGCTGATTTGGCCCCTATTCTGTACCACAGAAATACAGCCTGGAGGAGCAAGGCCTGAAGGGCTGACATAATCTTCTGTCTCTGAGGCTGCCAGTGACAATTGGAAAATGTCAATTTGGATTTGATAATGTGTTATCATTGCTTTTTGCTAATGGTTTTGATGGTGATATGTCTGGTTTTGGTTTTCCCCTCAGGTGTGATATGAAATGGCTCCAGAATTAGAACCAGAGACAAGCACAAATTAGAAATGAAGTGCACTGGAGAGAGGATCATTTGGGTGTTAGAATGCGTTTTTTTTAACATTAGGGATAGAGGGGCAATGTGGAGTGTTTCTGCAGTGTGACATCAACCTGGCTTGGCTGCCATCCTGTCTCCATGTCACTCCCTCTGTATTTCTATGGACAGTTATGAGCAGTATCAGGTGCCATCTCGGGGAGAGTTATAGGGTTAAATTGACTATGTGAAGGTAGAAGGATGAGATGAAAGTTACTCTCATCCATTAGCAAAGTTATCCCTATTTTTTTTTCCGTTTGAGATTAAACTAATTAAAATATTCCTATCGAAGCCAATATCTACATCAGCCCTGCATTTCAGTTCTCCTAACACAGATGTGCTTGGCTTTGTGATTTATTCAAGGGCAGCTATTGCTCTGAAGGAGGGGTGTCTCAGTAGTTTTATCCCTATGTTTCACCACAGACAATTCTATCCCTGTATTTGTCATCACTTGGACTAACCACATCTTCAGAGGCATCTCAGCTTGGGTTTCTCTGTCCTGTATTGAAATAGTAAATGCATAGAATTGTACATTGACTTCACTTCTGCCTCAGCAGAAGTGTTGAGTTCAGTAATTGCCTTGTGACCCTGCTCCCCAGGGACACTGACCTTCCATAGGGATCCCATGGGACCCTCCTCACGGGGAAACTACTGCCTTGTGCTTGTCAAAGAAATGGAGATACATGATTTGAAGTCTGCTGAATTTCGACAATGCAAAAATAAGATTATGTTCCTGGTGCCTGAATTATTGATTTTGTTCCTTTATGACTATAAATCCTTGTTAAAAGTGATCATCTGAGGAGAAGTGTTTTTCATTATTCATGTACCAGCTGCGGCTGATGATATATCAAAATATTTCCCTTCTGGGGAGCATCTTGAAGCTGAGATGACTGTTCAGCCTGACACTCTCTGGCCACTTTGGTGAAACAGAGCTGGACACCACCAGTCATGATTGATTTTTACATGTGACTGCCCTGTGGCACACAGAGGGAAAACCAAAACTCTGTCCAGCATTTCTTGTCTTTCCCTTTCAGGTCACTTCTTTCAGCACACCACCAACTCCAGAACGCAACAACCGCCCCTCCTTCTTCTCCCCATCCCTCAAGAGAAAAGTGCCCAGAAATCGAATTGCTGAGATGAAAAAGTCCCACTCAGCCAATGACAGTGAGGAATTCTTCAGAGATGATGATGGTGGAGGTGAGACAAGTGCTATCAGCTAAATAAACTTGTCTGGACAGGGCATAGAGCTGGGGAAAAAATATATTTCAACCTTAGCTCCCCCTTTTATATTGGCCTATTTGAGAGAGACTTGAGCAGCAAAGTTCCCCCTCCTTTCCCAGATGCCACATTTCTCCAGGTATAGTGTGGGGTAGAGCACACTCTCAGCTGCACATTCTCTGAATTCTCTGATTTGATCCAAAGCTGGTTAATATTGCTAAAAAAAATGTTAGGGATGTTCTATGATTTTGTGTATGAAGGAAGGCTGGGTTAGGGTGCTGCCTGTGCTGGGTGGTAGCACACGGTTCATTCCCTCTCCTGGCTGCTCTGTCAGCAGGTGGTTGTTTACAGCTGCTGTTCCCATTCATTAGCTTCAGTGTAAATGGTGAGTTCTGTGCTAGGTAAGGTCTGACTGATTTTTTTACTAAAAAATATTAGTAACAATTGTGTCCTACATGTGATAGTATGACTCTTGGGGTGTCCTGTGCAGGGCCAGGAGCTTGGCCTAATGATCCTTGTGGGTCCCTTCCAACTCAACATATTCTGTGATCTGTCTCTAAACAATCAATAGGAGGCTTTCCTCTTTTTTTTGACTGTGAGAGGTGTTCCAATAGAGTGCAAGAGGTGCAGTCCCTTGAAGCTCTTTGTGTCTCTGTGCCTTTGCAGATCTGCACAACGCGACCAATCTGCGGTCACGGTCCCTGTCTGGGACAGGGCGCTCGCTGGTGGGCTCCTGGCTGAAGCTGAACAGGACAGATGAAAACTTTCTACTCTATGCACACTTAACTTACATCACTTTGCCACTGCATCGAATTTTAACAGGTGAATTTTGAAATGTATTACGCAAAAACAGAATCCTTTGGTTCCCAGACAGTTCTGTGTTGGGGGATTTTGCTGTTAAGTCAGAGGAACAAGTATTTCTCTGTAATGCCACTCTTTGTAGGGACTGATTTCGATTTAGAAGAAATTACAGATTCCAGTAAAAATTGCTTCTCTGTAATTAAGGATGGATTTTTAACAACATGTCAGCAAAATGTGTAATTATTCCTTATGATAATTGTGTTGATAATCTTATAGCAAGTTAGCTGGAGATACCAAGCTCACTCACTCTCCCACCACAGGCATTTTGGAGTTCACAGGAGATGTATTGTTCCTGCTGGCATTTAATAGTTGCTCAAGTGGGTGGCACGAATGCCTCCATGCTCAAATATTTGCTTTGAGCTTGAACATCCTCTCTGAGACTTAATTTGTTGAACATACGGTTGCAGGAGTTGGTGAATATATTGAGATGCACAGAAATAGGACATGAAATAGGGCAGAATTTTCATCTGCAGTTTTTCACTGCCTGCACCGACACCTCGGGCAGAGCCCTGGCCCGAGGCCTCTTTGTGATCAATGCACCTGTGCCAGTGGCAGCTTTCCAGGAAGCTGGAGCATTATACATGGGACAGTGTGAAGTGGGAAAGGTGCTCATCTCCCTTGGATAGTTCAGGGAGCCTCTACTAAGATATTAAAGTCCCAGAAACAGTGATCAAAGTACAATGTCTTGAGTTTATACGTATTGATAAGACTTGCTTCTCTCCATGCTGGATAATCCCACTTCTGTCAGCTGCTGCTTGTGTGTCAGATGATCCAGTCCCTTAAGCGCCTCTGTGACCCTTCACTGGACTCTCTCCACTCTGTTTAATTCTTTGCGAGTGTGTCTGGAGCCCTCTGGAGCTGCAGATCAATTTTTACTCATGTCATCCTCTTTGTGCAGTTGTGTATGATCAGCCTCTTAATTGTGTGCTCCCTTTTCCCATGTTCCTTGTTCTCTGTGTAGCCTTCAAAAGGATGTAGCAGCCCAGTTTCCAGATAATTCTATGTACTGCCTTGCCAGCATGTTGGTTTTACTGTCGTACTTAGAAAGATGCCCATGATTATGACAGATATCTTACAGGTTTGTGTTCTGTCACATTTGGGCAATACGAAGCTGAGAAGCTAAAAAGTGGGTTTTGTGGCAGCTTTTTGGGTGCAGAAATGTAGGCTTTGGGCTATAGAATGGATGAAGCAGTTCAATTATTTGTACCCACGTATTCAGTGCCAAAGGTCTCTTTAAGAGGCTTGGGGACGTTGCATTTCTTCCCTCGGGAAAGGGAAAACCCCTTGGCATCTCTTGCTAATGGCACTTACACTTGTTGCCCTGAAGATCCTGCTGCTCCATATTTGACACGTTGCTTCATCCCAGTCTCAGTGATGTACCGATCAGCTGTCCTCTCCACGTGGTGGAATGGATTGGCAGTTTCCCATGTCTCTCGGATCCTCCCAACCACATTCTTGTGGACTCGGATTTTAACAGGAAAAGTCACGTTTTAAATTCCCGGTGGGCTGTGCTGCACTCCACAGGTGCTTCCCCAGCTCTTCGTGCTTGCCGGTACTGTGGCTGCTTTCAGGAACTCCCTAAGTTTGCCGTGTCTGTCTCTCCCTTGCCCAGATATCCTGGAAGTGCGGCAGAAGCCAATCCTGATGACATAGCCGGGAGCGGGCACTGCCCTGGAGCCGTGTTGCCAAGTGCCTACGCACAGCGGGTTTCCGTGCTAACACTACCATCTAGTGTCAGGAACACAAACCTCCGCGGGGAAAAGGGAAGGCCAGGAATACCAGCCGATCAAAAGTGCCTCTTTCTTCCTTCCTCTGCTGTCACACACCGAATGCCCACAGCGCTGGAGTGTTTCTGACTGGGAGAAAACTTTCTGCAAGATGAAACGAGAAGGGGCTGCGTTTAAACCGAGTCAACGGTTCGTGGACAGTTTGCTACTGTGTTTCCTTTATAACTAAGAAACCAACAATATGTACAGAATGTGTTACACTTTATATTCTTTGCGAGAAACATTCTGGGAATTTCATAATGGACGTAATTCCATAGACTCTGGCCATGCACTCTCCTCGTTGGATCAGCTTTGTGTGTGTGTGTGGACATGGTGGGGGGTGAAGGGACGAGAGAGTAACGTCCTGCTAAGGGAAAAAGATGCTACAAAGACATTGCCATTTTGGTATGTGCAGCAGGTCAGGTCACAGCTTAAGAGGCTGAAAATGTTCCCATTTTTCTTGTGTCAGTGTTAGGACAGGTGAACTCTGCTGACAGATATCCGTATCTACCAAAGAACAGCAACATTTTCATCCTCAAGAGCTGGCTAAGAAAACAAGCCAGGGAAAAGAAGGCTAAAATGTGCTGCTATAGTAAAGCCGAGGTTCATCTCCCATACTAATGCTGCTTGTCTCTCTCTCAGCTGAGTCAATGCCAGTTTGAGTCTAAAGTGGAAAAATAGGAGGCTATAATCAGACTCCGAGGCCTAAAACTTTCCCAGTGATCAACCTCCTCCTGCATGCACTGGACTTGAGAGTATGTAGAGTCGTCCTTGTGGTGCCGTTTGTAGCCAAGGAGGGCAGGAGAGCTGATGAATGGTTGGACAGCTTGCCCGAATCCTCTGTCTCCTGGTTGTTACATCCTGAAGCACAGAGCGTTTTCTTGAGATACAAAAGATGGAAATGTAATTCTGGAAAGTGACTAAAAATTGTGTAGTGGGAGGTCTGAAAGTGGTGTGTCAGGACTTCTCAGGAAAACAGCCTTATGTTTACACGTGAAGTTCAGCTCACTCTAAACAGCAAAACTCTGCTGTCCTTGACATGAGAATGAAATGATTGAATACTGAGACTACTGTGCTCTGGCTCACTGCTTTGATTTGGGAGCCAGTCCATACTTGAGTTTATTTAGGACCACACAGCTGGCACAGCAGTGGGAGGGTGGCGTGTCTCCTGGGGCATGGAGACTCCAGCATGCACAGAGGGAGAGCAAAGATGCCATTTTTGTCACTTTTCAGACTGTGAGCACCCAAATCTGTTGCCACAGAATGGCACCAAATGGCACATGCTCTGAGCCTGGACCTTTGTCTCCCTCATACCTGGCCTTGCCAAGTGCTTTGTTATTCTCTCATTAGCATCTAATGACTTAACCTGTCAAATAGGACTTTCTGCTTTTTTTCCTCAGGCTAGATGCCATGGAAGTGGTTCCAACATAAAGGCAGGCTAAATTTGCCATTCATCCCAACGCGGTGACTGCATCGTGGTAGTGTCTGTGTTTGAGGCCAAGCCTGGGAGCTGTCACCTTAGCACAGGGTGGTGGCACTTCTTACACCGGCAGCATGAGTGTATGACAGGGACAGCTGACCAGTCTTAGTTGGCTTCAAATGTGTTGCTACAGCATTAGGAAAATGTTCACTTTGTCATTCCCAGCACAGCCACTTTTCATGATGCAGCCCTGGCCCAGTGCCTGTGGACCATGTGGTGGTGTGTGTGTGCCTGTGAGTGTGTGCCCAGGATCCAACCTGACTGCCCCAGGCTTCGTCCCTGAGCCAGGGCAGAGGTGGAGTCCTCCCTCAGCAGCTGAAGGGACCCCTCAAGGACTGTGCCAGGCAGCCTGGTGCTTACCTGAGATCCCCAGGGAGTCAGTGCCTGATGTCAGTCCGTACAAATATTCTCCCTTTGCCCATGCTGAAAATTAAACCACTCCCCAGCTAGAAAACAAGCCTCTCAATGTGCTCCTCATCCTGCACTTTCATACTGCTGGACTAGGTAAATCATTGCTTGGTTTTCCTTTAAATATTCATTGGAGAAGAAAGGGAGAGAGGGTTCGTATTTGTACTACTAATGACCATTGATACCTTTCAGTCAGCCAGAGGAATAACACACTAGAGAAGGAAATCTATCCAGACAGGAACCCCAGTAGTAGGTGCCTGAACACTTCTCAGTCAACAGGAATTTGTAGTGCTCCCTTGGTGTTGTGTCTTATGTTTAGGTAGCTTAATTTCGTGTGATGTGAAAGACTGAGCTAATCTTGCTGTGCAAGGTTTCAGAGCAAACAAGGAATGATTCTAAGCCAGTGCATTAGTTTAAGGGCAGTGTTACAGAAGGTACAGCTGAGACCCCACACCTGTTGTGTGCAGGAGGTATCGTCTGCTTTGTTACGTGTACGTGGGTGAATTGTGTCTAGTCTTTGAAGGGCTGCAATGTCCTAAAAGAACCAGTTTAGTTCTTGTATCTTGATAGTGGGTTATGCTATAGGTATGTGGAAGACTCACCTTTTCTAGTAGGAAAGGACTACAGGTATGTCCTCATGGACATCCATGGAAAATAGAGGTCACAAAGTCTACTGAATGTCAATAGTGCTTTTTGGAAACAAAGATGTGCCAGATTCTCAGTTATTCCTTCTCTAAAAAACTGACTTGGACTTCTTATGGATAGCGTGTGGTTCCTACTCTGTTATCAAATTTCACACTTTGATCTGGTTTTAAACAAACCCTGAAAATTGTAATTTATTGGCCTGGTGTGAGCAGATTGACAGGGAAGTTGATCAAAGTTTTGCTTGGGTCAGGATGGCACAGCTGGACCCTTAGCATGCTATTGCACCAAAAACCAAAAGAGAATGTTAATAAGAACCTCTCATGCCATTAATTTGGAGAGGGTTTAGTTCTGTAACTCCTAAGCAGTGTAAACCATTTTGAGCCTCTGTTGGCCATTTAACTGATTGCTGTGGACAGAGCTGTTGTGTCCTGCAGGCCGTGAAAGCTGTTTGGCCCTCAGTGTCTTAACTGTTGGAGCAAGGTGGGTTTCATTGGCTATGTTGATACTTGAGGATGCAGCACAGTTAACAAATCTGGGAAGCTTTGCAGCATAGCTTTATTTATTTACAGAATCCCACCATACCTCCTTGCTCAGTTAACTCATTCTGTCCTTCCACCCATTCATTCCCTCTGGAGATCAAGGCTCACCACTTGAGCTCTTCATAGATGTTGTATGTTGTTAGAGGTCAAATGCAAGGATGTGAATCTTCTCACCCTTAGGAGGCTTTTCACTGTTATCAATTTAACAAGTACAAGGCCTTTTTTTAAAAAAAAAAGAAAAAAGAAAAAAGTAAGCACTTAAATCAGTTATTTTGTATTAGCAGATGATTGCTCTGCCTTAGAGACACCAAAATTGTGTTCTCTTACTGCCAGCCAGCATAGGGTGGATTCCATGTCTCCTCTCAGAAGAGCTGTTTTTGAAATGCCACAAGTCTTTCAGCTGTCTTGGCTAACCCAGTTTGTGTGGTCCCTGTTCCTCCTCCTCTGACTCTCCTGGTGTTCATTGTTGACAAGGCTCGGGCGTGTTGGGCTCTGCGTTGCCATCGCTCAGTTTGTCAGTGCTGGGCATGGTGCGGTTCCAGAAAAGAGAATTGTTTGCACAGCTGGCTTGTTACAGTAAAGTGGTTTTCCCAAAGTGTGTTCTTACACAAGTTTTAATTCACACAGTGAAGTCCTTGGCTCTGCTGACAGATTTCTTCCAGCAGACCCTCATATGCATGTGTGGTCACTGGAGTTGTGTGTGGATGTGGAGTCCAGACAAATAGTCTGCACTCAGACCATTGACCTGCTTCTTGCCAGTCGTTCATTATTCCCTTTCCAGATGATTGCTTGTCCTGTATTTTGCAGTCTGAAACTTCCCCATATTAAAGACGGTCAAAACCTTCAGAAGTGCCTAAGCCCTGTTGTTACCCAGTGGGGTTTAAGAACAGATTTTTATTTAGGAAATTAATGTATTAGTCTTAAATTCTGTGTTGTGTGTAGCAGTGTCAAGAAATGACAAGTTTAAAGTTCTTGGAAGAACAGTCTGTCTCTTAGGGACTCACCCTTTGTGTTTGAAAGATCCTCATGGTTTCCAAAAGTCATGGCTGAAGGCTCTGGAAAATGGATTTCCTGTGTCACAGCAGTCAAATGTCTGTGAATGCCTTACCATGTTCTATGAGGTGTGACTGGAAGTGTGCGGTGGTGGTGTGTAGAAATTCTGTGTCACAAATAGAGGCAGTTAAAGACATTGTGAAATAAGTAGCTTTTACACCAAACCTTAAATGAAAGAGTATTTTACACCAGAATGTAGCTATTGGGATACTTGGTCAAGGTAACACAAGTCTGGAAGTGAGTTGCAATGTTGAACGTTCTCTGTGTAAATATATAAATATTCTCAGCCTAATTTTATCAGCCTAACACATGTTGCATGGTTTGGGTTTTATTTGCCTCATCAGTTCATCAGTGTTGCTAAAAAGGTGATGGGTTGGAAATCATGCTGGCACTGTACTGAGCCCTTGGAACAAAGAGCAAGGAGAATGTTGTGCACCAAAAATAGAGTTGACTTTGCATATGGCAGCAGTGAAGAGTGTTGGACCCTGCAGCCAATAAACAGACCTCTTAAATGACCATGAACTCTGTTAATAGTGTTTTTTCTCAGTGATCAGTCTCTTGGCAACTTGACATTGGATAAGGGGGAAGAAGTAAAAGTCATAGTCCTATTTTGTTTGAAAAAAAAAAAGAACTTTTTGGTTTTTGCCTTTAGAACAACCCTTCTAAACTAATCAGTGTTTAATTACATAGTCATTAACATTTCACTTTGTGCAGTGCATAATTGTGAGGCCTAATGGCTGTATAATGGTTTCTTGCTGATTAATTCAGAAAGAATCTCAGTGAGGATTTGTGCAGTGTCACAAAAATGGGATCACCCTTTAGCTCTGCACTGCCTTAACTTGTGTGTCCTGAGTATTGCAGTGGGTGCCGACTCACCCCCTGCCCTTTCCCCTCCCGGGACATTAAAGTGTGGTTAGGTTTGTGCTTCTGCTTTTTCTGCTGGAGCAACATTGCTGGGAAGATTCAGCAAGGGTAATTTACAAGTCTCCAGGTTACCAGTCCCACACTCAATCTGTAATTCTGGTACAACCAGTGTCTTCATCCAAACCCCACTGGAAATACCAAACGCCTTGAGCCTGCAATGAGTCCAGAGGCTTGGCTTTGCTCCTGAAGGACAAGAAGGTTGCCAAAACCTTCTTTCATCACTGCAAGTGCCAGACTAGGTTTTCCTTTGAAAATGGCAGTGATGTAGCATCAAGGAGCAAGAAGAGTTACTATTCAGGTTTTCATCTCAGCAAGAGTCTGGAATGCCACGCTCCCTGCTATGGCCATCCGTGGTTTCCCTGCCCAGCACAGGTGCTTGGCCACAGGAGTCATTTCTGAGCTCCCTGGAAAGGTACGGAAGCAGACATTTCATCAACTGCATTAGCACTAGTATTGCAGTAGCATTAACCATAGGTCAGAGGAAAGGGTTTGTACTGTGTCGTGTCATCTGTGTTCTAAGGTAGTAAACCAAAATCAGGCTTGTTCCTCAGTGGTGCTGCCTGAACAGGAAAATTCTGTTCGTTTCTCTGGAGCCTCTGCAGAGATGATTCATTTCTGTGCTACTTCTCAGTAAAGATTATGATGTCCCTAACAGCAATACCTGCTAATTATTTTTTATTAATTAATTTGTATTATCATAGAAATAAATATCCATATCCAGGAGGGTCATGTGCAAATAAGGATTTCTAAACATGTTGCTTTTCTCCACCTCAACTTTAGTCGTGTTGTCTGTCTTATGAACCAAGTATTTTACCAAAGCCGTTTCCCAAACTTTGAGCTCAGCCACAGCTTCCAGTGTCCTGCTGTATGTAAGGCTGGTACTCAGTTATTTGGCTGGCTATTGCTCTGCATTTGCCTTTCAGTTTTGTCTTTAGCATAACTGCAGAATAATTCCAACACCCATCCTAAATCCATGAAGAGTGGCATTTGTTTTAAATAAATAATTACAGGAGAAAAGTACGGGCAGTTTGGGTACAAATGTGGCTATTGATACAAACTGCATCCTTAAAAATGGAGCACAGGCTCTTGGGGTTCTGTCCTGTAACTGGGGGGGGGTCATGGGGGATATAGGGACAGTTTTTGGTAACCATTACCTGTATCCTCGTGCCAGAAGTAGCTCCCAGTCGTGGGCATGACATGGAGAGCTCCAGGGTAGGGCTGAGCAGCAGGTGGGGCTGACAGGTGCTCCCATGGCCGAGTGGTTTGTGCTGCACTGGCAGGATGAGCTACACCTGGCATGACAAGTCTGTGGGGAGTTCAGTGAGGGGGGTTGGGTTTGGGTTTTTTCTATTTGCCAAACTACCACAAAGCAGTGAAGTGAAGAATCACTTTGTGCCTGGACTTTAGGATGGTGCTTGTAGGCCACATCTCAAGTTTTAAGTTGTGCAAGGGCCACCAGGCAAACCCAGATTATGTGGCTCCTTGTAAGGACAGGGGTCAGGTGTGTAAGCACTGCTGTGCTCTCTCTAGTCCTCACTCTGAGCTGGCTCAGCTCCCCAACCCTGCAAGGAGGAAGCATTGGGCTGAACTGGCTCCAGGGTTCAGGACAGGACATTCCTTCTTTATGCAGCAGGACTTTCCAGGCAGGACTTCACCTGCAAGCAACTGGTTGTACGATTGATCTTATTAGTACACTTAAAAGGAAAGTGATTCACACAAGACAAATGAATCTCCCATTCATTTATTCACATTTTCCATGGATTTTTGTACACGTCCTCAGTGTATCAGAACTAATGAAAACATTGTTACATGACAAGTTATGTAAAACTTAAGTATCCACTGAAAAACTCAGAGCATTTTGAAACCTATTAACAACTAACAAATCACATTCAGCATTTTCGTTGGATTTAGACTAGCTCATGCCACTTTAAATTGCTTAATGTCAGTTAATTTCTGCACACAGGCATCAGCTACAAAATTTTATCAAATGCAAATAAGTTAAGGCATCAGAAAGAAAGTCTTTAAGGACATTTTAAATGTTATAGTGCTGCAAAGGGAGCTGAACTACAGTTTGTAATAGCAAAGCAAACCTGATTGGTTTATGTTCTACAGCATGTTCATTTGAACTGTAAATTTCAATTAAACTTTCATATCCATCAACCAAAAGGGATTACAGGAACACACTGCTGTGCTCCCATATTGATCATTTTAAGTACATTACAAACAAACAAAATCCTTGCATATTGCAATTTAATATTTTAAAATACAATTCAAACCAACTGTAATAATTCTCCCTTAGAGATGATTCTGAGAATGAAAAGAACCAGAGATCTTCATTTTCTGGGTAGAAAGTGGGGAGGTGAGAGGGAAAGGAAAGATTTCTAAGCAGCTGAAACTTCAAAATTAGAGTAGCAGGAGGAATGGATGATCCATAAGACACTCCAAACACCTATGAACAGCTGGAACAGCAAAGGCATTAATGCAAATTAGGGCAGAAACTTGCATCTTTAACATCAAGTGTCTGATATCCAGCTGTTAATATACATAAAATGTCTACCAAGATATAGGAATGCCTCCTTGAGCTGGAATTCTGATCAAAATTCCTTCCTTGGATAGCATAAGCCACTTTGTTATAAAGGCATTAGCATGTCTATGCTCTCCACTAACTTTTGTTTATCACTCATTTTAGGCCTATATTTCTATGTCATAATCTCTGGCCTTTTACAGCATCTGTGTATTTTAATATTTGTTAACTAGAAACTGAAGCATTATCAATTTTCTAACAGTGCTGGAGAAGGGCTGTGCTTTAGACCTGAGCACTGGGGGAAAAGTGACTTCCTGCTTCATAGGCCAGGTAATGGCAGAGTCACCATGAATTGATGTTGATTAAAATCTGATTTGCAGCAAAATTCTTCCCTGTTCTCGCAGGGGCGACTTTCCCCACACAAAATGTTTACAATTTTGTCTATGTATATATTTGACATGCTAATGAAGACGACATCCCAATTATTTACCTTCCCCTGGCTTTACTGATAAACACATACTAAATACTGCAGGTGTCTCATCTCAGTGTTTCCCACAGCTAAGAGAAGGTATTACCTGCTACTGCAGCCATGGGAAAGTTTAATTTTTCCAAAACAACTTATTCTACTTACTTTTCCTTACACTCTTTGGACTCTTACACCCTTGGACACAGAGCTGCACTGTCAGAACTGGGCCATGACTGCCACACTCCAGAGGCAACGCATTAGGAGAGAAGGGTAAGTTCAGTTTGTTGGTCCACACTTCTATGGAACAGTTCCATATCCATGAGCTTTTGGAAGCTAACACAATCTGCACAGAGCTGCTCTTCAGGGCGTGCACAAACCCTTCTGCAGAGACACCACAGTCAAAAGTCAAATGCAAAATTATCTGAGCCCTTGGACCCGAGACCTGAGCCTGGACTAAACTGTCAGGTAATATTCTGCTTTTCATTCATACACAACTAGCACACACGCCCTCAGCTTTGGGCCTCCAATTTAGATAGCAGCAAGACTTTTTTTTTTTTTTTTTTACAAAAAAGCATTTTATTTTGAGGAGAGTAATGTCACTGACTTCTAGTGGTTAAAGTACTGAGCCAGATGCAAAAAGAAACCCCCAAAGGCACCAGTTTATATTTCAAATAATATCTTAAATGTCATCTAAGCTCCCCTTACACTTCAATGTTAAAAATGCAATTCCTGTATGCCGAGTGTAGCTGAAACGTGAGCAAAGGCCTTTGTTTCTGAACTTTGGTCACGAGGGCTATAGATACTATCAAGTCTTTCCTCCTTTTAGCTAAGAGAAGGTAAAAAGGCCATAACCTGGATTGTGCAGTAAATTAGGCCTAGAGGCAGCTTTTGTGCCCCCCTCAGAGCAGTGGGGACAGGTGAGATGTGCTGCACCTCAGCGAATGGTGCTACTCCTTTTTCCCTGCCCACAAGATGCCACTGTGGTGGATTTCCAGGTCCCCTCTGGGAATTTTTTAAGGGAAGGGGCTTTTTCCTGTGTCATGTCTGTTCTGTCTTCCAGAGCTGGGCCAGAGAGCAGTTCAAGTCTAACATTAACACCGAGCTCTTGGAGAGGTCTCAGAGCTGTAAGTGGAAAAACAATTACTAGGGAAGGAGTTTCCAGCAAACAAGATTTTCAAAAGGAAAAGATTAAAACACCAAACAGAGTCTGATAAAGCTGAGATGGAAACCAAGACCAGAATGAAATTATTGCCACATGGTTCATTTTAACACAGCTGAAAACTAAGTTCTAGATTAACCCAGCGCTCCCTACGTGCAACACATTGCTGCTTTGCTTAGTGCAGGGCAGCACAGCACTGCAGCTTTAGCACAGGGGAAAGTAAGGGCCAGAGGCAACGCCAAGGGCTACAAAAGTCCTGAAGTTTGTGGGAAGAGCTCTGTTCAGCAAAGTACCAGTAGCAAGACAAATACAACACATTCAGCGCTGCCTTGGCCAGGTTTCAAGTGTGGCCCAAGGATGAAGGACAAACACCTTGGAAGGACCATGTGGAAGTGCAGCCCTTTGCCTCTGCCGTGTCAGAAGCCAGGGGATGCTGGTGTGGTCCAGGATAAATTGTCTTCCAGTTGTCTGCTTGTACTATTGCACATCATTAGCTTGTTGCTACAGCAAGGACAGAACTGACAGTCCTTCTCTAGGAAACACCACTGTCAACAGGACTACACAAGCAAATTTTCTTTGAAGCATCTGCAGTCTCTGAGTCCCAAAAGCACGTGGGTCTGTTACATGGCACACTATGACCATCATTGGTGGGGTGCAGTGTTGTCACCCAGTCAAAAACCAGTCTCACCAGGATACAACAGACCAATCAAAAATAAAAAATCTGGAGTCTAGAAACAGTTTCAACAGGTAAACTTGAACATCCTCCCTTCTCAACACAGGAGGTGGTTGCATTGCATCAGTCTGTGAGGAAGCTCTGGTACCATGTTTTTGTACTTGGATTTCAGTCCATTTGGTTCACCGGTGCGAAAAACATGCGCTTGGATTTGCATCCATGTGCTTTATCCAGAAGAGGTCCTGCATCTAGATACTGAAAAATGAGGGAGCACAGTCCAACACTTGTGTTCTATTAAAGCTTTTATTAGCTACTTTAGCTTTTCCTCACATAATTTTTTCAAGAATTCCTATAACAGTTCTTAATATCAGAGTAAAGAGCTAAATGTTCAAGTGAAGTGAGGGAAGGAAAAAAGAGCAGCAGCAGTTTGGCAATAATTCCTCGAATCACTGACTGCAACTTATTTAAGCCTCCTTTTTCTCCAGTAAGATTTTGTGCAACTCATCTGCATCCTCACTTGTTTTCACCCTTATTAACATGGTGACAGGAACAGCCGGATTCTTCTCGTCGATCGGTGGATTGGGAACACAAACGATGAGGACGTTGTTTTTCCCGGTTCTTGTGCATGGCATCTTGGGTGGAATTAGAACATTCAACAGTATGTTTCCTGCAGGTGAGGAGGAGAGAAAAATTACCACTAGCTCTTTTTCAGCTTTTACTGCAATACACTGTTAGTATGGCTACTAAACAGGAATTTAGGGAAGGCACTTCACAAACACCATATACTCTTATTCTTCCCTAAGCATCTAATCATGGCCATTGTTCTCGGCACTGCAATGAGGAAATCTCTGAATGTATTGTGCCCTCCTTTTTTAAAGGGAGGAGCCTGAAGACTATCAAGTGGTAGTAGGGACACACAGGAAAAAGGGAGAAGCAGCAAATGAGGAATTCACAGTGCTTAGTTTACACCAAGGTGCTCATTCTGACTGTCTGATGCAGTTCTCATAAGCAGGAACAAAATGTTAGTTCTGCTACACACAGATGTGTTAATCTGAAACTGGACAAACCAGGGGTGCAGTAAGTACTTTGTATCCCCAAATCCCACCACAGAGCTGGTGTGGTCTGGGCCAGGTTACTGACAACTTGTTAAACCATGTAGTGATTTAACAAGTGAGTTAAGAGAGCAGTGAGTGAGAGCTCCAGGGTTAGTGGGCTACTCCAACACCTGCAACCAAACTCCAGTCTGCTTCCACAGGAGACACACATGTTTATAGACCTTGGAAATAGCTCAGAACATGGCAGCAGTATTTAGGGGGAAGTCGGTCTTCGCCTCCCTTTCCAGTTCAGTTTTTCAACACAGTGAGATTTTAGGGAAGGAATACAGCACTGTGTGAAGACAGCAAAAAGGAAAGTGTGCATCACTATGACTGCAGCAGCTTCTAGCAACCCACGCTTGGAATCACCAAGCTCAAATGTCTTCGTGTATGAGCTGGAGAAAAAGAAGAGACTTCTAATCCATCATGGTGGATGAAGGAAGAAGTGAGCTGAGATTTACCCATGGCCTGCAGTGCAGCCTGACTTCAGTCCTCAGGGATTCTACAACCATAACAGATATTTGATTTTGTGGAAGCTGGGCCTTAAGCCACACTTCAAACCCACTCAGCAAGTCAGGGATGGAGGAAAACTTGTAAAAAAGGTGGTGGCACAGGAGGAATTCCCAAACATATACCGTAACCTTTTACTTCTTGCACTGCTTTGTGTGCTCTCTTCTGTAAAGTTCATTAGAGGCATCCAAGTGCTTTGTTCAATAGTTGAACTTAGAGAAAAAAACCAAAGTAGAAAAAACCCAAAGCGTTTATTATGCTGTGTAACCACAAAGAAATTCTAATGCTTAGCAAGGAATTTCACATTGACTTGCTACTGGAAAAAATTTACTTACCTAAATTGGTATCTGCTCGGACTAGGAGTTGAGTTTTTTCATTTCCTGCTGGCTTTAAGTGTAATGTTCCTACCCCTTTTTCTTTAAATTCATTATCCTTTTTGTAGAACAGTTTGCACCTGTGGGGAAAAAAGTGAACTCAAAATCCTTGTTTGTGCAGCCATGTAGAGACTAAATACATAAAGGTATCTCCCAAATACAGATATCCATCTAACTCACAGTAACAATAAGCAGGAGTTAATACAGTGTAAAATACGTCTTCATTCTTCTTGACCTTGTCTCATGTGCTAACAGACAGCACTTGCAGTTCAAAGAGAAAGGTAATTATTTCTTTCAGTACTGAAATGACAAATGTATTACTTTTAGGGAAAAGTAAAGTGCAGAGCGACCTGTCCTGCAGGTTACTGTTCTGTAGGGAACAGTAACTTCAAGTTACTGCTTTTAAAAAACACTAATTACAAAGGCATAAGAACTTGCTGTATCATTCTGAAGTTATAATAGGAGTTTGATGTACAATTTAGAAACATTTTTAAGTGAAGCTCTAATAAATGTAATGCCATTTTTAATAGATTATCAAACACCTTTCAGGTAAAGCCAAGGGCTTTTGTAGCAGGACAAACTCTGTACTGAGTGTCAAGCAGACATGCAATTACTTGGACTGCTGAACATGCTTTGAAAAACTGCTTCTAGTAGGGCTTGTCTCATTTTGAGCTTAAAAGCACAACTTGTTCTCTCCTTCATACCACAATCACCAGTATTTTCCAACTGAAGAGTCTTATTTTAGGCTGTGCAAACAGCTGAGCACCCGCTGGATTTTCCAGCAGTACAGTATGAGATTTCTGTGACAGCCCTGCAATTTAAACTTACAGAACTTGATGAAGGCAGAAACATCTTTACTTGTAAAAAACTGATCACAAGTAGAACACAAACTATTAGTGTTGTATCCAACATACAAAAGAATTTTATTAAGATCCTACAAATTCCTGCCTGTAATAAACTGTTTTACAAATTCATATTCTATATGGATTCCTAACAAGTTATAACGGATTCCTAACAAGTTATATTAACTAGGAAACACGAACATGTCCTTAACCATGTGCTGCAGTGGTGAAGAACAGCAACATGAGGTATGAGTTGTATTTTCCAAGTTAAAGTCACTTACTTCTTGGAGTAGAAAGCATCATCCTCTTTTACTTCATTAACAACGACTTTTGGTGGCTCTTCTTCCTCCTCTTCTCCTCCTTCAAAGACAAAGTTTTAATATGTTAATGTTGTGGTTCTGGCATTGTGTCAGAACTCCCTTGTGTTTGATAGGGACATGTGTGTCCTGTGACTGCCAGAATACACTTCAGTCCATGAGGGCTCTGCAGCAGCTCCAGCTACAGAAAAAAGTGCTACTTGCTTTTCATTCAGCCCCTCAAACAACTTCATCCTCACCTTCAGTTTAAGTGGGGTGAAAATACCCAGCCACCACCAAACAATCAACCCCCAAAAATATAAAGCTTACTAAGTCAAACCCTTCTGCTTTAAGAGAAAACAGTTTTAACATTTCAAAGAATATGCTCCATGAATTCAAGTAAAGCACAATAAATACTTCCGACAGCTGGTTTAACTTGGGGAAGGGAATTACTTGCAGGAATGACAGCCAAGAGACAGTGGCAGATGCTGCCTTTCCAGTCCCTCAACTCCCAGGATTTCTATCAGCTTACTGTACCCAGTGCAGGCAAAGAGCAGAGTAAAGCTGTCAGGTACTATGTAACTTTGGTGGCCTCAGAGTCTATTAAGTAAAAGGGGCTCAGTTGTTCTCTATCTCATGGATTTTACTGCAGGAATCTCTTGATAAATCTACTGGGAAAAGCAGCAGGAAGGAAATGACCTGCAGGCTCAAAGATGAACATACCAGCTGCTTTAAGTGTCACCACTTCAAGTCCCGTCTTCAGGTAAAGAATTATATTCTATTACAGAAAGCATAAATCTGAGAGAAATACATAGCTTTTGATAAGCACATAGTTTTGGTGTTATTTAAACAGTATTCAAGGCTGGGATTTCCAGGTTAGTGGTACAAGTCTGCGCTTTCAAATTCAAGAACAACTATGATCACAGAATCATATTGAGTCCCGAGTTGGGAGGGACCCACATGGATTGAGTCCAACTCCTGGCTCTGCCCAGGACACCCCAACAACGCCACCCTGTCCCTGAGAGCATTGTCCAAACGCTCCTTGAGTGAGCTCTGTCAGCTCTGGGGCTGTGACCATTCCCTGCGGAGCCTGGTCAGTGCCCAACCACCTTCCGGGGAAGAACCTTTTCCTGAGATCCAGCCTAACCCTCCCCTGACACAACTCCAGGCCATGACTAGGCCATGACCTAGTTCAACTTAGTATTACCACATCCTTGCAGTATTCTCAAGTCACTCACAGCTTACCATTAAAACGACTACAGATACAAATAAATAGAATTTACCTTTGTCATCTGTACTGCCACTTTCCGCCTGAGCTTCCAATACACTGGTGGATGCTGCAGTGACAGGCTTGGCCTGGTTTGCATCTTTTCCAAACAACCCTGAACTCCCAGGAGAAAACGAGAAACTACCGAGTGTTCCTGAACCAAGGGAACCCAAAACAGGACTGTCAACAGTCTTGCCGAAGTTAAACGAGACGGCTGACGCAGCTCCTAACGACAGGTCTTTTTTTTCTGCTGCAGCTTCGGGCCTTTTGTCCGAGGTGTCCTCAGCTTTGCTGCTGTTCAGGAGAAACGCCGAGCCCTGCTGGAGCTTGGAGGCCCCGCAGGCGGGAGCAGCCCGAGGTGCCTTGGAGCCGTCGCTCTCGGAGCCGCTGTCGCTGCCGCCGTGCTGCTGCTCGATGCTGGCCAGGTACTGCTCGTAGTCCCTGAAGATGGGGGTCAGGTCGCACAGCGGGTTGGAGTTCACGTGCTTCACGATCCAGTCGCGCACGGAGCAGTTCAGGGCAGCCAGCTGTTTGTGGTAGGAGCCAGGGCCACCCGGGGCACGGCCCTGGCTGCCGCCGTTGGCCTTGGTCTCCGCAAACACGGCTGCACTGGGGCCGTTGGACATCGGGGATCCTGTTACAAGAGACAGGGCTGAGAACACTGCCTTCCCCAGAAAGTTCTCTGAAAAGCCTCACTGACGTTCTCCCTATTTCTTATCAAATCACTCATCCGCGCCCAGTTACGGGCTGCCTTTTGGGTCACGGAATTCCAGAATATGCCAGGTTGGAAGGGACCCACGTGGATCATGGAGTCCAACCCTCAGCCCTGCACAGGCCCATCCCAAGGAGTCCCCCCCTGTCCCTGAGGATCATCCAAACCCTCCCGGAGCTCTGTCAGCCTTGGTGCTGTGCCCACTGCCCTGGGGAGCCTGGTCAGTGCCCCACCACCCTCTGGGGGAAGAACCTTTTCCCAATATCCAACCTGACCCTGCCCCAGGTACTGCTGTCCCAGTGAGCACACAGTGCTGGGAGACAGACCCGAGTCTGAACTTTAGAAAAGTAAGTTAGTTCAGGGATAGCAAAGTAGATGAAGCACACTGGTGAATTTAAAAAAAAAAATCCAAAGAAATCCTGTACAAAACATTAAAAAAGATACAAATTCTGTATTTTGCCAAAACCTCCAAAATCTTACAAAAGTTTCACAGCTTTACTAAGCTGTGAGACTTATTAAATTGAAACACTCAAGTTACCTCCTGCTAATTGTGCATTAAAAAACCCTGAGTGTACCAGCCTGTGATTCTGCATGCTTTGAGTGGTTCTATATAAAAAAACATAAGAAGCAAACTAAGAAAATCCTCATCGAGTATTTCAGTTTCCCCTACTAAATGGACAATTTCTATTAGCTTTGAATTTAATAAAAAAAAAGAATTGGGACAACTATTTAACTGGAACATACCAGCTGCTTTATACTATTCTGAGAGTGTTGTATGCCAGTTTCTGCCATTCCTATTTGTGCCTATAAAATTTTTACCTCCAGTATTACAGCAAATACAAATTTAGTTAAAACTGCATGCATTTGGTAACTTGTCCCTCCAGCAGTCTCAAATCTTTTTAACAAATCTTACAAAGAGGAATAAAGTGTGAAAACCTTAGAACAGAGCTATGGGATGGTCTGAATTTGTTTTTTCACTATTAAAATAACCCTAAAGATTTTATGGCTGAATGTTTTGGTAAATGCTTACTTAAAACTTACCAAATGCTGATTGTGTCTCAGGGGTGGTCTTCAAACTGCTGAAAGGAGGAGTGCTAGAAACACTACTGCTTCCATTAGACAGCCCTTCCAAAGGCTTTATCCCTGCACCATTCCCAAATCCACCGAAGCCACCTCCTTTTCCAGAAGGCAATATAAAGCCTTTAAACCCTTTAAAAGCTCCCCCACTTTCAGACTGGGGAGAAAAAAGAAGAGAGACCATCAGTTACACACATCTCCTCCACACAGATCTCACCCCTACTTAATATTCCTGATATCCTTGGTTTGTGTTCCCTGTCTCAGCATGTCATTCCTGCATTACTGTGTCAGCTCTGCAAACAAAGTGAACAGCTTCCTTATGACACACTGCTACTGCTTTTGAAGGACTCAGATGTTTGGTATGAAAATAAACTGCATCTAGGAAGTGGATACATGGAAGTTGTTCAGAGCAGCGGATGTGTTGGAATACCTATTTAGACATTCATAGCATCTTGTTTTCTTTGAATAATTACACAGCAATATATAATTACAGGTTTATTTCCAGCAACTTCTAGCACTTACAACTGCAATTAAGAGTCCAACACTTCAAGCCTCTCATCAAACCAGCCTACTTTGGAGTCACCCATGAAACACTTGTGATTTACCCAAATATTCCAATGTGAGCAATGGGAGAAACACAGACTGTACTGGATCACAAAATGTGTATTTCTCTGTAGTTCTCATTATGCAGTTCTGAACAATGTCTTTACAACCATATTATTTTATGGTATAGTTTCTTTCATGTTTCTAGAAGTGTGGTTAACACGCAAACAGGCACTGCATTTTGAGGCACTTTTAGGTCTTTTGAGGTAATGAGCTTTTACTACTAGAAGCAGGCTTTCAATGTCTCTGGAAAACCATCAGAGGAGAATTGCTTCTAAATTTCATCTGCTTTTGTCACTGAAGAAAAAGCAAAGCTTACCAATTTTAGTTTGTATCTGAACTTGTGGATATGGGCCTTTTTGCTTCTCTTTGTGCTTTACCTTTCTCAGTGCAGTCCTGTTTTTATTCTCCCTCTGATCAGTCCCACCCCTCTTCCTCTCTCTAGACATTCCAGTTACACTGCAGTCTTTTTTGTGGCAGCATTCTGATTGCTCCATGGAAGAATGTCACTTTGAAGTTTACCTTTTTGTAATTATTTCACAGGTTTCTTATGTAACCTCAGCTGCCCTGTCATCTCCTCTACTTTTTAGACTTTGTCCAGCCTATTGTTCTAGTTTTGGTTGGGATGGAGTTAATTTTCTCCCTAGTAGCTGGTACACTGCTGTGCTTTGGATCGAGCATGAGAAGAATGTTGATAACACAAGAGATGTTTTAGTTGGTGCTGAACAGGGCTCACTGCAATCAAGGACTTCCCAGTGTCTCATGACAGTGAGAAGTTAAACGTGACAGCTGTACCAGCCCTTCTTCCAGCTCCAACAGCCTGCTCCCTAACAGCCTCCTGACTATTTCCTCTACAACCACCTGGTCCCCTTCCTCAGTCAGTTGTTTCTGCTTTTCCATTTGCCCCTGGATCACTCCTGCTTCACTCTTGCATCATCTCTTCCCAGTGCAATCCCTTACCTACCTGCATCCCTTCCACATGAGTGGCTAATACCCAAGGCAACAGTGGGATAGGCCAGCTTCCTCATTGCACAGCCTGGACTGCAGCAGGAAAAGCAAAAGCACAGGACAACTGTCCAGCTCCTAACTGTGCCTAGTCCCACTCAATCCAAGGGCAATCTGAGTAACAGAGAAACTTCCTGCCCTATTCCTAGCAGGGTGCATGCCCTGTTCAAACAAAGTGGTAGAAATAAACACAACAAAGCATTTGTCAGGGATTTCTGAAAGGATAACACTTTAGTTGGACTGGGTTAATGCTTTCACAGGGACTAAACCTGTAACAAAGGCCAACCTCCTTTCAATTTGTTACTGCAAAGAGTAGGTGGCACTAAAGCTCTTTACAGGGAGGGGAAGAAAAAAAGAGTAGCCTTCTTTAAAAAAGGCCTGTTTTTCATTTTCAGAACAGTTAAATATTTTGGCTTTTACTAATTTAGCCTCTGAGACATCCCCCAGCCCTCCAGTATGGGTAACTACTAACTTTCTATTTCCAGACTTCCACCTATGCAAAGAATAGAGTAAACCAGTTCAAACTGTGTTTTATCCATCTGTAAAGGCCTCTGTGTCTGAAACACTCTTCATTTTTACTTCAAAAGTACTCTCTTCACTCAGTCAATACTAGTATTACCCCTTTTTAACCTTAACCTTACTCTTGCCATGGAACAATAAGCCCAAACTCATGTGCACACAGGAGCTGGTGAGGTGAAATGACTTTATGCAGCATCACCACAAGCCTGATAGGTGAAAACCTGAGCCTGATGTCACGTTTTGCAGCTGAGTCAAAGCCAGCACTGGTGTTTGGTGGCCACGTTACCTCTGACCCAACGTTCCGGCGCTTGGCTTTTTTAATGGCTCTGTTCTTCAGGACCTCCTCACTGGCCACTGAGAATGTTCCCACCTGCAGGAGGAGGGCAGGGAATCACTGGTGGAACTTGAAATGCACAAGGCAGGTTTTGAACACAACTCTAACGGTGCTCCCTTACAAATGGCAAGGGGTTAAAACACAACCCACCCCAAAAACACAGCAGTGATTAACTCGCCAGTGACCTGGAACTTGCTGTACTTCCAACATTAGCAAAGGCAGCTAATGGCTCATTATCACCCTTTAATAAATGAGGAAGCTAAGTTTTCTTATATCCAAACTCTTGGAAGAGTCAGTTTTCTTTCTTACATTTACAAGCCTAAACATTCAATACTTTCAGGACAACAGAAGCAAGCACAGTTTTTTCACAGATAAACCCGAGCCCAAAGTGTGAGACACTGAAACTGCAAATCTCTTTTTACCATCAGATGAAACATCATTTGACTGTTTGCCCAATCCTCCGGCTTTGTGGAGACACTCAGCTAAAACTAACATAGTTCTGAAGTTAACTATTACTGACCCATAAAAAAACCCACACCAGACATGAATAAAAATTTAGCTTAAGAAATAAAATCTGCTTTTCCTGTGGATTGAATAAGTATCTATCACACATCTGAAGAGTCCAAAACCATTTTGGATTCCCTCTAGAAATGCAAATTTTGTTTTCCCTGAGCCACTGATGTCATTTTAACTCTTACAAGCTGCTTTGCCACAGGGTCTGCCCATGGCAGTAACTACTCTGCTACCTGCAGAGGTGGAGGGGGTAACTAATGCACACCTTACCTCCTCAG
This sequence comes from Calyptomena viridis, assembly GCA_013390005.1. NCBI lineage: Eukaryota > Metazoa > Chordata > Aves > Passeriformes > Eurylaimidae > Calyptomena > Calyptomena viridis. The sequence continues at coordinate 100,765 of WEIV01023058.1, forward strand.
CTTCATCCTCCTGATCCCAGTTCCGGTCAGTCAGTTCCTTCTCTGCAATTCTCTTGGCCATTTTTCCACACCTGTGTACAATGAATTGCACAGAGATTAAATTCTAAGCAACACTGACCTTTAGAACAAACAATGGGAATTGGAGTTCATACAGAAGCAGGTCAAAACTGGAACAACAGCTGAAAAGCAAGTGTTGTGGCCACAACAATCAGCAGCACTTGGGATTCAAGTTGTGGTGATGAGCCGTATTTCATATTAAAGCAACAACAGAAAGTGCAGTTCAATTATGGGACAAGTTTTCTTTAGCAGCTAAAGAGATGCCTTTCAGTATCAAAACTCATATACCTGGTCACCACTCACTCTGAAGAGCTGCAAAAACCCACAAAGCTGTGATTAAAACATTTCATGTTCTACTCCAAGTCTCCTCAGGACACCCATGTGAGCAGCAAGAGAAAAGTAAGTTGCCTTGTAACATCTAAAATTATATCTACAAATAATACAATTATATCTTCTGACACTAAATATGATTTTTCTTTAAAGGAAATACGTAGTTTTGTTGCAATTTACATCTCAAACAAGCACCAAAATTAAAACTCTTAAAAAAATCCCTGCATTTGTAACTGAGACCTGCCAAAAAAAAAAAAACAATCAGAGCCAAAAACTAACAATACATGGCTACAGAACATCTTGTTTAGAGGGTGAAATGTTATGGAACAGTAAATCCAGTGGCACAGCAGTCTTTGAGGCTGCATATCCACATCCTGAATTTGGGTCTGACACACTTCACAAATAAGGTCACATTATTAGGAGCTTCTGGAAGAACTGGGACAAAGATTGGCTTGTGTATACATATTTAAATGCCCTAATCCACTGTCCTGAAAGCTGGGGTCCGACCACGGCCTGCTTGTGGGACACCGGGAGATTACACCAATCTAAACCACCGAAAACCAAAAAAAAGTTATTTTAAAGCCACATATAATTTATTTAAATTATTATTTTTACATATAATAGATTGTGTATATTATGTTGATTTTATATATAAATTCTACTGATATTTTATCATTTTAATGTATATAAAATATTGTATTTAATATTATTTTGCACAGGCCCATCCCCGAGAGTCACACCCTGTGCCTGAGAGCGTTGTCCCCACACTCCCGGAGCTCTGTCAGCCTTGGTGCTGTGCCCACTGCCCTGGGGAGCCTGGTCAGTGCCCGACCACCCTCTGGGGGAAGAAC
>WEIV01023058.1:102342-184218 GCA_013390005.1 Calyptomena viridis
CCGTTCGAATGGGAGGTCACGTGGGGACGGCGTGGCGCGAGCCGCTTTCCCGCGCGCGGGCTGAGGGGAGCGCGAGCCTTTCCCGCGCGTCGCCTGAGGGCGACCGTGCCCTGCCCCGATGTCCTCTGTCGCGGGCTATCGCGGCCTGTCGCGGGCCATCGCGCTTCACAGCCCTGCTTACCTGCTTCTTCTTCCCTGCCGCTGACTCACCGTGCAGGGCCGCACTGAGTTGTACCACCTCGGCTTCGTTCCTCCTTCCCTCTCTCCCTCATGAGGCTTATGCTGCAGCTGGAGAGAAGGTAACAGGCTCTGGATGAAAACTGCTACTCTCAAACGCCTTTCGGCTCCCAAACGCCTTTCCGTCATTCTCGTGCTGCTTTAGAGCAGCAAATAGCAAAAGTAAGTGGAGTCGGAGCAAACCTAAAAGCTCCAGTTCTCGTGTCCTGCCCTCAGTGCCAGCTTGCAGCTAATAAGTCTTGAGGGGCTTTGCTTCCAGGCTGAAACACCTGGATTTAAATAAAAAAAAAATAGGTTTTTATATATGCGTAAAAGAGAATCAGGGTCGGAAGGGATGTTAAAGCTTCATCTGCTGTGGGCAGGGACACCTTCCACTAGACCTGGCCTTCAACACTTCCAGGAAGATACAGACAGATACACAGATGTATATATTTGAAATGTAATGTCTGAATTTTTTTTTAAATTGGTTTTTATAGAGAACTTGGTCTTCTGGAGCATATCAATTCATGAAATGGCAAGGAAAACACCAACCAAACCAACTTGTAGCAGCAGGGAAGAGGTATATGGCTGGTATTTATCACATGGATGACCCTGAGGCAGCCCCCCTCCCCACGTGTGCTTTTAACTTTCAAACAATGTATTTTCACGGTATGTTTTTTTCCTAATCTACAAAATGTACAAATATTTTGAGTCATCTTCAGGTAATAATTTGGAAAACTGATTTCAGCTGCCTTCCTGGGATTTCAGATACGCTATTGAAAGTGTGTCTGGTGATTCAAAAGGATCGTCTGCACAGTACCTGCAGTATAGTAAAGCACACCTTTAATCAGTGCTGGGAACACGCAGGGGTTGAACCTCCATGTCCATGTCCAACACACATTAGTTCTGAAGGGGTTTTATACACATGGGTAGAAAAGTTCAGTCTTGTTACATACATTCTGCGTGATTCGGCAAAAATCCATTATATAATAGTTTTAGCTGAAAATACATTGTCAAAATTCCTATACTTACTATTATATTCATTTTTATCAATTTTAAGAATCCCACACACACACCTTCTATGGAGTGGTTGATCGTAGCCTGCATTTTTGGGTGGGTGCTGGCAGCTGAGTACTGACAACACCTTGCTGATAACAATGACTATGTGCTAAAATGCCTTTCTTTGGTCTTGTTCATTCAGATCTTCTCCCACCCTCCTGAGTCGGGTGGGGTTCTCTTTTTTTTTTTTTTTTCTTTTTCTCTTTTTGCAGCACTTTTATATTCATGCTAAGTTTTAAAGTTAATATAAGCAGTGCCTTGGTCTTTCACTGACTGCATAATGATGGCATAAACCAGTGTTAATGCATTGAACTTAAAGTTAAATGTTTCCTAATGATCTTGTTTCACTTACTCTCAAAAATAGGACCGTGGTAGTGCTATTAAAATTTTTAACTGGCATTCAGGTGGTTTAGATTCTATCAGTGACTTTAATATTTCCTTTATTCCAGGAACACAAAAACATTCTCCTTTAGCCTTTTGTTGCATTGCCTGTGTGGCAGCCTTTTAGAAACACTTTTTTGCTTTAAAATCCTTGAAATACCCCTATTACCTCCGGTAAACTTCTCACCTGTACTTGCTCCTGCAGGCTCCTAATGGTTTCAGGTTGTCCTTTCCCAGAGTTTGGATGCGTTCTAGTTGCAGTTCAAAGAGAACTTCTAAGCCAACTGCTCTCTGCTTCTGTGAGCACGAACAATGCACAGGGCTCTCTTACTTGCAAACACTGTGAGCTTGTTGTTCGACCCCCAGGAGATTACAGATTTTCAGGTCTTGAGTTCCTGGACTTTCCCGCCTAAACCTTGAAGGTTTCTCCCTGAATTTCATTGTTGTTTGGCTTGTGTAGCCCCAAACCCTCAAAGCTGCTTCCTTCCGCAGGCGAGCTCCGGAGCTCCTGCTTAGAGAGCTTTTTTTCCCTCTCTAATTTTTAAAAGATTGGCTCGGTGCTGGTATTTCCTGCGTGCTTTCCACTCTATCGCTTTGAAATGTGGTAAGAACGCCTTTTGCTCTGGCTGTTGTGTCGGGGCATTGTGTGACCCCTGCGGTGGCTGGGAGGTGTTAGTGGCTGCTCCCTTTGTCCCCTCCCAGAGCCCTGTTTCAGGCCAGGCCGACTGCAGTGCCGGGAGTAGATAACCCTAATCAGGCGTGATTTGCATCACCGTGCGGAAACAGCCCGTGCTGTGTCTCAGCTCTGGGTCGGGTGGCCAGTTCTCGTCCCTCCCGAATAAAGTGTGCTTTGCAATGTCCTTCGCGGTAGCTGTGTTAAGGCTCGGTGGGAGACGAGCCAAGGAGGCTTTGGGTGAGGTATTTATCAGGTATTTTGCACTGTCCCTGTTCAAAACCGTGGGGCTGGGAGCGGAGCTGTGCAGACGGACGGCACAGCGGCCAGCGAAGCAGTTTGGTGCCTGCAGACGCCGGCAGGCAGGTATGGCTGCAGCAGTGTGAACGCATCAGGCATCCCGAGAATTCTGAAGTTGTGCCTGGGCCTCACCTGGGCTGTCGTTGTGTCCTGCCACATCACATTTTTTCCACATTCCTTTCGTACCCTCTTCAGCTCGGGTTCCTTCAGCTCCTTTCCCTTTTCCCTGTGCCATGCCCCCCAAATAGTCACTATGGACCTTTTTTCCCGATTGCCTCATTCTGCCCCTCCACATAAAGCTTTTTTCACTATTCCTTTGTTTCATACCCCGTTTCCCTCTCCTGTGCTGTTCTGGGGCACACAGCTTGCAGAGGTCGTGTTCTGTGAGCACTTGGGTTTCAAAGCTGAAAATGAGAGTGACTAAAAAGAGGATGCTGCAAAACACAGCCTAGAGCAGTCTCGTTAAAAAGGAAGTTTTATAAGGCATTTTCCTAAGATAGTCACGTAGAATAGGATGATCTTACTTTGATGTCACCTCATAATATAAAACAGAGGCTTCACTTCAGTGAAACACATGTGGAACGCTTAGAAGATGTTTGAAGAAGTGCAATTGGCCGGTGGAAATTCCTCCTGGGGAAAGGCAGTGACTTAAGAGGTGCAACTGAGAAAAGTTTTAAGAATGAGCACGTAACTTTACAAATCCCAGAAAGAAAATGAAAAGTGTATCACCTCAGAAGTAAAAGTAACAGACCCTGCACAAATACAAAATGTGGAATATCTGGTTGACAGAAGCAGCCTTGGTGGTTCAGAATGGGCCACAAGCACTTTCTTGCAATGTACAAAGGGTAATTAAGGTTTGGAAGTTTGCTAATTAGTGTACTCTGTAAATAATTACATACCCTTGGGTGAAATACTTTTTTCACTTTTTTAGATTTGGGAACTAAGCTTTCAGATGGATGCAAAGTATCCACATGCAATCATAAAAGATTGTAACACTGAAGAACAGGTGACTGATGAAGCAAAGTCAAAATAATTGTCTGTTTGATGAAAAAAGTGAAGATTTTGAGATTAAAGAATGGTTTGTCCTCCAATGCTTAGCAGATTGTTATAACAATAATAAACCTTTATGTCAATTGAATAGATGAGTAAACAGGGATAGACTGGCTTTAGAGCCAGGGCAAGCAAAAGTTGACATAAGAGATTGTGTAAGAACAATTAAATGTTGTTATAGGCTACCAAGGTCATTGTTAAGAAAATTATCTTTCAGTTACATTTTGTATTATTTCTGGGCCTCTTGTCCGGTGTTCTCCTCCTCCTGTGTGTAGTCCTTTGAGCAGTTTCCAGGTGCTATGAGGACACACAGCTACACACACAGCTACACTTCCATGCTGATCTGGCTGCAAAGCAAAGCCATGTGTGTGACAACACACTAAGTGTCACAATGCCTATGCACACCTTGAAAGGAACAAACTGCCCCCAGAACGGCCCTGCTTGTGGGTCAGACAGAACATACACATCAAGAAATGCCTGGGAACGTACACCATCTTCACACAAAATAACAGATTTCTAAGGGTGGCCCCCATGTGATTTTTGCAAGCAGTACCTTTTCGTATTGGCTTCCTACTTCTGTTTTTCTGTTCTTTTCCTTCCAGTACTGTGTGTTCTCTGAGTCAGGGATCTGCACAGCTATCTACATGTGACATTCACAGTGCTCCTTAAATAGATATATACAATACCATAAAGTTTTTGGGGTAGACAGTGTTTTTCTTGGATTTGTACAACACAGGAATGTAGGCAGAGGAGGTACCGCTGTGTGGGTACTACACACACCTAGGAATACTCACCCACCAGAGGGGTGCTCCCCATGTGCACACCCTCAGGGCAGACATCACACGCTGGCAAAAGAAGAGCTGATATTTTGGCACAGTTGTGTAACTGTGTGTTTTTTGTTCCTGTCAGTCATTTTGCCTACAGTTTCAGGAATGATTTTGGTCAACTCTCATGCTGGCTCCCAACTTCTGATACCTGAGTGCTTAAAGACTTACAGAGAGTGGCCTGGCCCCAAATGAGACAGATGATATCTCTAGTCAGCTTTTAAACATTCATTTATGAATACCTTTGGCCTGATTTATAGACCCACTTTGTAGTATTCTAAAATGATTGCTCTAGGAAGACCTCGCTCTAAATGAGCTGCACATGTGTGTAGAGTTTAGCTAAGCTTTTAAGTAAAAGTAAAATGAAAAGCTTAAGTATTTAATCCTCTTTTGGAAAAAAAAAAACCAAACCCCACCAATATTGGCAGTATCCTTTTTAGGCTCCAGCACCACATTTGCTCATATGCTGCTTTTAGGAAGTAAAGAGTAAAACTAAATAAGGTTACTGGGTTTGATCACATCTTGTTTAGTCCTACAACTCCATGTTCCAATCTCATTAAAACAGTGTATGTGCCTGGATTCAAGAAATAATCCTTTGAGCAAAGAGATAATTATGCAGGCCTTTATGTGTTGAATTAAGCCATTGGGTTTTCATGGGAATGCCAACCAGTGTATCAGTTTGTAGAAGTGGCCCAAGAACCCCAGCACAGGGAATGATCCCCCTGCCATCCTGGCTGGATGTGAGCCGAGGTGACTCTTACACTTGTGTAATGACTGATTGTTTCCAGCGGGACAGACCCGGCCCAGGGAGCATCGGGCAGCACTGATGTTTGCAGTCCCTGAATCCATACACGTCTCTTGTGATCCGAATGTCCCATTAGAAGCACTTCTCACTCTGTCCCTCTCACGGTTGCAGCAGTCAGAGGTCACACTCTCCCTGCAGCACTGCCGGTAGAGGTTGGACTCTGTCATTCCCTGGCAGGTGGGAGCTGGCTTCAGTGGCCTGGGAGGGAAGGGGTGTTTGGGGGTGCTGTGCTCCAGCCAGCCCTGGCTGCAGCTTCCCACTGGGTCCCTCTGCCCCGACACGAGTGAGACTCGGGGAACCATCCTGCCCTGAGCAGATTTTGGCACACGAGAAGTTCCGCCCACTCAGCTATTTGAACTAAGTAATCAAAAAGCATGAGCAGGCAGAAACAGTCTTGGTGATGCAGGAAAGCTTTCCCAGGTGGTTTGTTTGGGGAACATTCACCCTGGTTCCAGTTAAAAGACCAACTCCAGACATGCGCTGGAGAAAACCAGATTCACTCCAGGGCTTGCAACTGAGCTCTGTGTGCAGCCTGGTTAAACCCAGCTGCTGGTCTGCAGCTGCACTAGAGCTGCAGGAAGGCCCGGCCTAGAAACTGCTAAAGAGTGGCTTGTTCCAGCAGCAGGAATGAGCATCAGCAGTGCCTGCATGAGACAGGGACAGGGGTTGCATCCCACTCTCCTCAGCCTGAATGCTGAAATACAGATGGTGATTTTGTCTCAGTGGGGGGTAGAGAGCAGGCAGAGAGGAGCTGAAAGACAAATCCAGCGTTGCCCTGGTAAGACACATGCGATTTGAGCTGAAAAGGTCACTGCCCACAGGATTGCATCACACACCATGCCAGGGCCTATGAAGGTATGAGGCTGTGACAGGTCGTCTGCTTTTACCAAGGGTGAGTGAGGCATTTCAGATGTAGTTTGCTGAAAAAAAGCCAGGAAGTCAAATACAGATGTCATGCTGAAATGTAAGACACAGGAAAAGAAAAAGATCTTTTTTCTTTAAATACATTTTTGTGTTAAATTCAATAAACATCTTCTCCATTGTTTGCACATTTTGTTATTCCAGAAGTGTAGCTTTTTAAATTGCTTTAGCTGTCAACTCTTATTCATTGTAACCAAAGCACTCATAGTGCTGAAGAGAAAGTCCATTTGTAAAATGTTCTCCCAATAAGGAATTTCCCAGGGTCACTTAGTAAGACTCCAGGCATTTCCCCATGCAGTTTTTTATGCTTGTATACTTGGGCATTGTTGCCTGGAAGGTTTCTGAGGAATTCCTAGCAAGTATTTTAATCAGAAATGTGTCTGTTCTGTTGATTAAGGACTCCTGCTCCTCTGCAAAAGACTTGATGGTTAGAATATTCAGCACTGTGTGGCAATACAGGGGTTGGCACCTATTTCAGTTGGCAGGTAACAGGTAACAAATTCGAGGTTGGTCCAGGGTTGGAGTGTTCTTACAGGTTTTCTTCCTGTCATTGTCTCTGTTTGCAGTGTTTACCTCATAGACTGTTAAAAAAACCTCAAAATAATGACTTATAAAAAGGCTTTGTTTTCTTGGATCTTTCTTTCTACCCCAAGTTATAAAGGAGGGAATTAAAGGAATATATCCCAGCAGGGAATTTGATTTGCTAAAATGTCACCACCAATCCCTTAATTAGCCCCTCAGAATACCATGTTGTCTCTTGGCCCTCAGTGGGAAAGAATATTTGTGAAAATGAAATGGAGTTTATTCTTAAATAACAAAACTAAATAAATCCTAAACAACAATAATCACAATTGCAAAGTCAGAGGTCAAGTGGGAGATCTTGTACAAAAGCTGCATTTCAAAACATTGACTGACTTAGAAATTTGAAAGTTGATGAAAAAAAAAGTATTAAACACAATTCTTAGAGATGAATTAATGTTTGCTTTAAAAATTACTTTTTTTCCATTAATATGGCTAAAAAAGGGAAAAGATGTATTGATTCCAGTTGTTAATTTATAAATTTATGTAAAGTTGAAACTTCTTTCCTGTGTTTTAAATTTATTTTTTTCCAGTTCTTCTAAAACCAATGTGTCTTGAACAGAGCTGTTCTCCCAGTGAGGAGGATGTTGGAGGATGTCTGAGAACTCACCTTTTTTATAATACTCCTGGGGGGAATAAGCACAACAGCACTCTTCCCCTCGGTCTTAGCTGCAAAATAGGTCAAGACTGTCAATTTTTCTTGTTCCCTGACTGTAATGTAAATTCTGCCCTGCCAGACTTCAAACAAAAGATTAGTTTGTACCGAGTTTGCAGATCTTCCCAGCAGTAACTGTCTTAATTTAAAAAATACTAATTACTTGAGCTATTTTTCACATGTAAGCTTTTCCTCATTGTACAAACAGATGTCTTCATTTTGGCTGCATCTCTGTAAGCTTTTAGGAAGCCATCAGGTTTATTAACATTTTCTGTATTTATAGAAAACTATTTCTTCATGACTATCAGGTTACATTACTACCTACAGATGATGGCTTGTAGAAACACAGTGCCTCAATCTTCCACAGCGAGACTGTGGGCACCTTACAGGAGCCTCGCTGGAGCAAAGCCTCACTTCTGCCTTTCAGTGGCCAGATGGCCACAATGTTTGTGTGGGATTTTTTTATTGTTGTTGTTGCTTTCTATCAGCTCTGTTGGAAATGTAAGAGTTGTTATTCTAATCCTATAGTCTTTGTGAGAAAACTGAAATTCCATCTGCTATTGACTGAAGGAAGCTGGGGGAAAATCAACAGAAAACACTGTTTTCTGGGCAGCATTTGTTGCCAGTTCTGAGCCAAAAAACTCAGGCCACTGTGCATGAAGAGCTCTGGATAGCTGGGGATTTAACTCGGTGGGCAAGGCAGTGCACATTCCATGATGAGTCTTTCCCTGTCTCCCTTTGTTCCACTGCAGAGATAGTTCTGTGCCTGCAAACACTTTCAGCATCCACAGGTTTCGAGTTTGTCTTCCTTGACTTGCATCTCTCTCTCACGAGGTAATGGAACAGTATCATGGAATCTTTAAGGTTGGAAAAGAGTCAATTAGGTTGGAAAGGCCTTCAACCCACAGTTAGGGGATATATAAGCACAAAAGCAGTTCCTGCCACCTGCAGTGCCAGTTACAATTTGGGGTCTTCGAGAAAATGTGTAGCCTTGCCTGTTTCTGGGGACTTTTGACAAACATACAATCTGCCTTCAGGTTCAGAGTGTTTGTTAAGTGTGCTATGGACCATGGCTGCAAAAAGCCACACAGCTTTCAGGAGGTACCAACACTCAAAGGTTACTTTATCTTCTCAATGTGCTAATTCAAAATACTGTCTAGTCCAGGGGAGCTGAGTAAAGACAACTTAAAATACCAAGTCAGTTATACAAATAATTGTTTCTCATGTATCTCTTAATTCTTGACTTTTTTCTTTTTCCCAGAAATCAAAGGAGACATAGTGGTATTTTTCCCTAAGAAATTGTATTTTTGCTTTTAAAAGATTTTAAAAGAAGCTGTTGAACAAAGTAATACATAGGGAAAGTGAATTACTGGGCTTAAGGGATATCTAAGGAATGAATTTGGGATTTTCAGTCAGCGTTAAGGAAAACAAGAATAAATACCTTAAAAGAAGTTAACAAGCTTTAAAAAGAATCAAACTGTTAAGCTTTTTACAAATGAATGATTATTTTTGTCCTCATTTAACTTTGCCCTGCAGAAGCAGTGGTCTGTGTTTAGTAAGATGGTTTGGGTATCTCTGAGCCTTAAAACTGAAGTTGTTCATGGTGGTGGGTATTTTGTCTATTGTCTGAGAAGAACATGTTTTCCCCCCCAGTAACCTGCTTACCCTTTCCTTAGGATCAGTCCCAGAGTCAGAATCAAACTAAATACTTTTAACCCTCACTTATTACTGAGGTAGAGGGAGCAAGACATTTTTCTGGAAAAAAAATTGTCACTGAGTGAGTTGTTGGAAGATTTGAGAATTTGAGGAGTCTAGAGATGATTCTTCTGGAGTACTTGAAGCACTTCTCAGTAACCATGGAAATTACCCATGGGCTTTGCTTGGCAGTCCACTTTGGGTTTATCCATGGGTGGATTATCCAGGTTTCTGGATAATTTGTGCCACAAGACTCATGCTTGTGAGGCACGTAGCATCTAAAAGCAATATATTTTCATTATTTCATTGCAGCATTTGTGCCTATCACCTGCTGTGCACGGGTGTCACGTCACCTGCTGTCTGTCCTCCCCTGTGCCAGAGTGTGCTGACAACCAGTTTGGTTGGGCAGTTCAGGAACACTGAGCTGGAAGGGAGAGGAAGAGAAGTGGTTTGCTGAGAGAGGTCTCTCTTGGCACGTTTTTGTTGGTGGTGGTTATAAAGTATTTCTATGTGCTGTTTCTTGACAGTAATACTGTACCTGCTGTCCGAGAGGAACAGTCTTCAGTTCTGTTTTATAGTGAAATTATTTACATTTGTCTTATTTTTGAGGCCAGTCAGTGTTTCATATTGCACATTTTCATGCTTATTTTTTGTAGGACTTCTTATGCTATGTTTACATAGAGAATAATGTTTATTCTGCATTTTGTAGCTGAGGCTGTTTTGTTATGATGAAATAGACATTTTTTATATCTAGAAATAATAGAGCATCTCTGATGTAGGGAGTCTAAGATTTATAGGGTCTTTAAATACTCATTTTCTTGCTTTTAAGTACTTGGCTTTTTAAATGAAGTGATAGATAACTCTGTTGTTCTCCCATATACAAGGGGAGGGATCTAGACCCTTGCACTTCAATATCGTTTTTTATCTGCATTTCACCTGACTGCAAATATCTCCATGCGTTTGAAAAATGTGTGTTTGTGCTATTAACTTGTTTTGTGGTGTGCCTGCATAAAGGCAGAAATTTCAGTACATGTAAATGCATCACACTCTATACAAACTTCCTGGATTTGTTTTTAATGGATAATGCCTTTTTGGCTTTGTCCTTTCCTAGGAAGGAAACCGAGAAGAAGAAGTCTCTCAGTTACCAAGTGGAGGAAATTTTATATGTTTTTTGTTGGGGTTTTTTAAAGTAAATCAATTTTGTTTATAAGGTTATAAGGGAAGTAATTTTCAATTCTAATAATTTTCCAAATGCAGAAAACATTTTAGAACATTTTTATCCATGTTTGGGGAGTTTGCTCCTCTAGGCACAATTATCAAGATAGGGTCCTGTTTTGCATTTTGATATACTGTGGTATCAGTGGAAAGATAGAAGAGCAGAGACAATAGATTAATAAAGGAATTGTAATGTATTTTAACTTAGAAAGATACTAAACTTTTGGAACACTGCAGTTGTCACAGAACTCTTCCCCCATGCTGGCTGTTTGGGGTGTTTGTTAGATCTCTGTGTGTGCTTGGAATAGCGTGATAATGGAAAAAACTATTATCTGTGGGACTGGAAGTCCAGCTTTTTGAAAAATCCTGGGTTGTTTTTTTAAATAAGTGAGACAGTCTGTCTCTTTAGACACAACATAAAGAAATACTTTTGTGTTTAAATTGTTGCACTTCACAGAGAGCACCTTTACACCCCTTTTGGGTAAATGTTCCCTTGGATCCGTGAGAGGCTGGTCCCACACCCTGCAGCGTTCATTGCTCTGGGTGCTCCTCCTTCACATGGGGAATTGTGGGAGTCACACACCACACTCCTTTAAAGGAAATAAATCTGGCTTTGGCTCTGCAAAAGGTCTGCAAAATATCCTGGATGGTTTTACCGGTTATGTGTTGTCTTCAAATATACAGTTGGGATTTTAGGGACATTTAGCTAAGATGGGGCAGGGGCAAAGTTGAAAGAGGTGGGGGCAAAACCGAAAGGAGCATTAACGACATTTTTCTAAATTGATGGGAAAGGGAAAACAAGATTTTGATATTTCTTTGTGAGAATCATTTAATGACTCACTATTGGGGTTTCACAGTTTGGAAAAGTACTGCCCTTCCCAGCAACTCTGTGGTAAAGTGTGGGAACAGCCATCATTTTGTCTGTGGGGAAACCATGGGGAGTGCACCACAGGAACAGCCGCCATTTTGTCATGGGGAGTGCGCCACAGGAACGGCCGCCATTTTGTCATGGGGAGTGCGCCACAGGAACGGCCGCCATTTTGTCATGGGGAGTGCGCCACAGGAACGGCCGCCATTTTGTCATGGGGAGTGCGCCACAGGAACGGCCGCCATTTTGTCATGGGGAGTGCGCCACAGGAACGGCCGCCATTTTGTCATGGGGAGTGCGCCACAGGAACGGCCGCCATTTTGTCATGGGGAGTGCGCCACAGGAACGGCCGCCATTTTGTCATGGGGAGTGCGCCACAGGAACGGCCGCCATTTTGTCATGGGGAGTGCGCCACAGGAACGGCCGCCATTTTGTCATGGGGAGTGCGCCACAGGAACGGCCGCCATTTTGTCATGGGGAGTGCGCCACAGGAACGGCCGCCATTTTGTCATGGGGAGTGCGCCACAGGAACGGCCGCCATTTTGTCATGGGGAGTGCGCCACAGGAACGGCCGCCATTTTGTCATGGGGAGTGCGCCACAGGAACGGCCGCCATTTTGTCATGGGGAGTGCGCCACAGGAACGGCCGCCATTTTGTCATGGGGAGTGCGCCACAGGAACGGCCGCCATTTTGTCATGGGGAGTGCGCCACAGGAACGGCCGCCATTTTTTCTATGGGGAAACCATGGGTAGTGCGGTGTGGGAAGGGCCACCATTTTGAATTTGTGGAGAGAAGGGGATTAAGGAAGTGCATTAAGGAAATTAATTAATTTATGAATTAAGAAATTGAGAATTTTAGAATTCCCTCAGCCTCACTGAAATCCATTTGTTCAGATTTTCTTTGAGTTACAGGAGGAAGAAAGTAGACTAGCATCACATAGAATAATCCACACAGTATGCAAATATTACTTTTATGGAACAGGCTAAACAAGGTCAGGAGACAGTATAGATTTCAGTGTAATGTGACTGCAAGCAAACCTAATTTATGTTTCTTTATTTATTATAACTTTTAGAACTTTTCTCTAAAAATAAATGTCACTGAAAACAATTATAGCAATTGCAGAAAATAAGCAAAGGAACAACATAGGACACAAGTCAATTGCACATATCATTTGTGCCAGGGACACAGTAGCTCAGACTAATCAAGGTAAAATAGATGAAGTATAGCCTTGATATGACCTGTCTGCTCAGAACCAGACATAACTGAAATCTTTACTAAGGCAGCAGTAGGACAAATTCTTGAAGACATTTGTAAGAGCTATCTCAGATCACATGGACAGCAGTCAAAAAAACAGATAAAATAGCATTTTCATCAATGAGCTTTTTTTTCTTATTTGTGTTTTTTGGTTGGATTGTTTGTTTTGGTTTTGTGTGCATGTCTGGGGGTTGTTTGTTTTTGTCGGGGTTTTGTTTTTTTTTTGGATTGAAACAAAGTTGAAAAGATTATAGTTTCAGTGTGAGTATTGCCAGTTCCACAATGTGGGAGGGCAGCAGGGAACACAGTTGGTCAAGGGGCTGTGCCAGCCCACTGTTACACTTGGGGATGGAGGTAAATATTCTAGAGCTTGTCAGGGGCTGCTGACATGAATATGACACATGAAGGCTACAGAAAGACTTGGAATTACATTGTAAGGATACAGATAGTGTTGGGGAGAAAAAGTTGCAAAGGTGAGTGTTTGGCTGTGGTTATATTTTTCTAACTGAATCCATTGTCAAAGCCAATAGAATAGGTGTTTAATATTTACCTGTGGCTCTTGAAAGCCTCCAGGCTATCTCATGCTTCCTGCTTTAGGGAAGCTGAAAGATTTTGAACTCCATTATCAGTATTTTTTACACCTTCCTATGCTCAGGACAAGTGTCCTTGAAAGGGCAGCAGCTTTGGATTGTCTGATTGTCATGTAGACAAGGATGTTTTCAAAATAAAGGCACACAATCCATTTGTAAATCTTCTAGAATATATGAAAGTCTAATCAGACTGACTCAGACAGCCAAACTGTGGCATATCTCGTTTGAATTCCCTCTTCCCCCAGGCCTTGTCTACTGCAAATGCGCATACATTGTATTGGAAGTAAAAAGCATGAATGATAACAATACTCAGCCCTGGTGCAGTCCTGAATGTACTTTAGTTTTAAGTGCATCTAAGCATTTACCTTTTTTATATACTGGTTGTAGCAGCACCACCCCATACAATGCCTATTGTTGTCATCAACAATATAGTCCTGAAGCAACACAACCTTCCACTGCCCCACTTTTCCTTACTGTTAGCAATTGATGGTATTTTCTTCAGTGATACAGCAATAAAACAGCAATACACGTTTATTGATTGGGTAGATGAACAGGGATCTTTCACACCCTACTTGTGTGAGTAGTTCCTGAAGGACTGACTCCAGAGAAGGAGTCCCACGCTGGAGCAGTTCATAAAGAACTGCAGCTTGTGAGAAGGACTCACATTGGAGAAGTTCATGGAGAACTGTCTCCGGGGGAGGGACTCCATGCTGGAGCAGGGGAAGAGTGTGATGAGGAAGAAGCAGCAGAGCTGAGTGATGAACTGACCACAACCCCCATTCCTCATCCCCCTGTGCCACTCAAGGTGGGAGGTGGAGAAATCGGGGGGGAATTTGAGCCCTTGAGCGTTTAGTTATATTTTACTCCCCGTGTCCAGCTGAGAGGGGGAATGATGAAGTGACCTGGTGGGCACCTGACTTCCAGCCAGGGCCAACTGACCACACACCATCTCTGCTGTGCTCTGTGATTGTTTCATACAACTTGTTGTCACTGTGGGCCTTTTTTCCCATTTACAGAGCATTGCTTTTTTCTAAATTCATTAACATAATGGAGTTTCTTAATTTGGCATATTATGTGATAGCCCAAGGAGCCAACAGATAGTCATGGAGAAGTTAATAATTTGATTTATTGCTTTATCAGACACATCTCTTTGGTCAGCATATTTTTCTACTAGCATGGCTGGGTGATGGGTGAGGTGCATGTTTTGGGGGAGCATTGTTTTTTTTTTTCTTTTGGTTCATTACATTGACCTTAAAAGTCAGTCTGTTGCTCTTTCTCTTATTCAAAAGTCTTCCTATTAGTCCCGCAAAGAATGGAAGATATTTGACATCTCTACTGTATTCATGGAATGGGAAAACACTGATGCTAAACTTAAGTAAGAGATATGATTTGGCTGTTATTTTGGCAAGTAAAAGTCCCTGAGTCCTGTGTGGCTCATTCTCTTCTTGTTTGTGTCTCTTAGAAAGGAGGTGCCATTGCAAATCTCCCTTAAAAGAAGACAGAAAGTTTGACATGCTGCCATTAGGGTTAGAAAATAACTCCTGTGGAGTTAGAAAATAATTAGAAAAAGAGAAAAAGGATTTTTTGAAAATAACTTTGAAATAAATGTTAAAATGAGGACTTGAAGGAAATCAACATATAAGGGTGCTACATTTAATGTCTGAATTACTTGAAACTGCAATTTGCTTTTGGCAGAATCAGATATTCCAAGAAAATGGTACTCAGAGCTATTGTACAAGATATTTTCTAAGTCCTTGTGATTCAAGTATGGATAAAAATGTCAGGAAACATTATGATTTGTTCTCATCTTTTACTTTATTTTTCAAAAGCCAAGATAATAAAGTCCTCAGTTCACATCTAGAAATACTTGAAATAATAAGCTTTACAGGGGGGAAACAGACTGAACAGCAGTTAAGCTATTATTTTCCCTAAACCAAATAATAGGCTTTAATAAAAAGCCTCTTCTCAGCATATTGTCCATTATTAACATGACTACATCAGTCCTGTAATATTCTTGTTTTAAAGGACTCTTGATGGTGCTTTTCCCTTGTGAGAGCAGTGATCTGTGTGTTTGTAGCTGGTGCTGACTGACACTCCAGTTGTGCCTGGCCACGGTAAGGCACATTTTCCACACCCAGCTTCCAAGCAGGAGGAAGCCTCCGACAGCTGATGCCCTTGGGTCAGCCATCCCCGGGTAAAGTGCATGGCCACTTAAATAAGATAGAAATATTGTGTGCAATGCTGTGTATTGGTGAAGATTAAAGGAGAGTTTAACAGTAACCAAAGGGCTCATCAGTGCTGGGGCTGTCTGTATTGAGCCATAGCTGAAATCTGTGCTGCATGGGATTGAATGGGAGCCATTTCATTTTGTTTAACATTCCTGTCTCCACAGCACTTTAGGTGTTAAAGTGTAGAGCTCCTGATTCTCTTCCTCTCTGAGTTCAGCATCCTGCAGATCAGAAACACTCCGAGTTTGTGCTCAAGTGCCCAATATCTTCCTTAAACCAATGTGTTTATTCTTTGTAGCCGGAAGAGAGCAGAACACAAGAGAAAGGTGTTTTAATGCAATGAAAGAGCTACATGCCTCTCTTTCTTACCCTGAGGCCTCTGCCCTGTGGTACAGAGTCACAAAAGTTGTGCTTCTTCAGATCCTCTAGTACAATCAATGTCCTTTATTCTCTGTGGAGTTTCTTTAGGAAGATTATTTCAGTCTGTCTCCAGGTTTTAACTGTTGCCATTCTTTTGGATCTTAGCTGTGTTAACATTGCTCATAGTCTGTCACAGGCTGGAGATTATTGGTCTTGGTCTTATTTCAGTTGTTACTTCTTTCTCCCTGGCAGTTTTTTCAGCTACATCCTTCTCCAGACCCGGCCTAGAGTGCAGTCTGAAAACTACTGAAGTGGCAATAACCTCTCAAACTGATGAAGACAATTCTGGGAGGAGTAAAGGAGAGTTAGAACAGGAGTGAATATGAATCTCTTAGTCATCAAATCTACTGTTTCTAGAAAATAATTATTTAGTCACAGTCATCCAAGGGAAGCACAAAGATCTTTCAGTGACCCCTCACTCAGTTTAGCAGGAGGCTGCTTATTTGAAGCCATGGTTTAAGTCAGCTTTCTAACCAGTCCATCATTAATTGAATAAACATGCAAGTATACTAAACATTCTGATTACCCTTTATACAGTATCACAATAACTAGTAATTAAAAATTAACTCTGTGTCCTTTGCAGCCTTTGCAAAGCTTATTGATTAACCTGGTTCTAACTCTGTTTCAAGAAGCTGAGTGCCAGTGAGAAAGGACTACTCAGAGGTTCCATTATGGTTTGATGAACACCCTGTCTCAAGGCAAGGGGTTCCTTCCAGAATGCTATTTATGACCTTTTTTTTCCCTTAAGTAAATATCCTGCAATAAACTGCTGAAAAATGTTATATTTTTGCAGCAATTGTGAAATTTTCAGTGTCATTGGCAGTGCTGCCTCATCAGTCCACAAGCAGGTTTGAAAGCCACAGGGAGTTTTGTGTAGGGAATTTGTTTCCTACTAATGCAAATTTGAAAAAAAATTCCCTAGTTATTACTTTTTTATGTGTTGTACGGTAACACCACTGAGCTACATGACTGGAAGAAAAATTTTTTTCCCTTCTTTGTCATAGGAAGTAACGTATCTGTTGTATTAAGGAAAATGGAGGCGAGTTTGAGTCTGAAGCTGAGAACAAACAACATAATCACAACTTTTCAGTCATTGTCTTAGAGGCCAAAACTGTAAGTGGACAAGTTAAGGCTCGTGTCTTCATCAGTTGCTACCTATTTTTGGCCATTTCATCATCTGGAATTGTGCTGGTCATTTTTCTACCAGGAAATAAATAGTCAGGTGACCATCTATGTGCCTATACAGAGATTAAGAGGTGATATAATTGAGTAATGAAATGTATGAAATGCTGTTTTCTTTCTATTTGTCCTCTCCTGAAAGGTTTAAAGACAAGATTTTCAGTTTAGGATTGGCAATTTTCTAGGTACACCTTTGATAGAAAGTCCACAGCCTAGTTCACAGCTGAGTCCTTTGCCTGTAAAGTGAAGAGATTTATGGATTACATTATGTTGCCTTTTAGCAGAGGAAAGTTATTTTCCCTTGACCGAAAACCAAGTACATTTATTTTATAAAGCCCAGAGTCGCTCACTTCATATTCTCGGTGTAACTGTGCTGTACTGCCCTTACAAAATATGACAGAAATTTCACAAGTAAACTTTTAATTTAATTAAACAAAGAAAAGCAAACCCACTGGTTGAAGAACAGCTGTTTTCTGCAGCTTTTTGCACAACTGCTCTGGGAACAGATGTAAAGAATGATTCAAGTATCCCATTACTCTAATTCAATTTCTTCCTATTACTTAGCACTTTTCTGTAATACTGATAATCACGTTACTTCATTAAAGAGAGGTTCAGCTTATTTCTTTCAGAAAGTTGGTAAGATATTTAGAGCAGATCAGTTTTGTGCTGTTGGCACTTGGGTGGAGGGATTTGCTATAACAGCACCTCCCATGGCTACCCCTGCACCGCAGCATAAGGTGGGTGATAAAGCTCAGGATGAAATTGTAATTGTAATGCTCTCCCAAACACAAAGGCTTTTCTGGCAGATTCTTTACCTACTGAAGGCCCCTGTGACACAGGGAAGTGGGTGTTACATGGTTTTCAAGAGTAAATCACCAAGAGTGTTTGCATGCGGTGCCAGATCTGTGACTAGGGCACATCAGCCTTTCACACTGGAGAGGCTTCTTCCAAACTTTTCTATTCATGCCCTAAAGGTGAAAAAGCATTTGAATTGCCTCATTTCCTTTAGCATTCACAGTTCTAGAGTAAGGGGAAGCACCAGGACTGGACTGCAAGCCAGAGGGTGCTGGACAGCTGTGAGGCACCTTCCAGAGGCCATCCAAGCTCTGTTAGCTGGCAATCCTCATACGGCCCATACAGAGGCTCTCAGCCTGTGCACTGATGGCACTTGAGACTTTCACAAGATCAGAACTGCAGGCTTCGTGTGGCTTATAGCCACTGGTAGTTGCAATGTTCAAAGCCTCTGAATTCTGTCAAACCTTACATACAATTCTGACTGTAGCAATACAAGCTTACAAGCCCTAATGGAAAGGAATTTGAGGTGCTGTGAAACCTCCAGGCTCCTCAGCCACAGCCATGAGAGACTTGTGTGTAGTTATTTGCCAAAGAATTAGTGTTCAGCTGCATACTGAAAGACTGGAAGAGGCCTTCTGCCAAAGATGATTTGGAAGCCAACTGCTCAATAAATGGTGCTCAGGTAAACACTCCTACCTCGTCATTTATTCCCTTCAAATGCTGACAGTAAGGAATGTTCTAATAATTACTCAATGTCTTAGCCTCCAGAAAAGAAAACAATGGGCTGTAACCATAGTTAAATTTGCCTTTTGGAGCTATTTAGAATGTCTTTTAGGGAGTAGCAAATTGGGTCTGGCATTGCACTTGTTTAAAGACTGTGTATGAGCAGGCCTTTATTTCTGCCTGTCCTCTAAAGCCTCCTGAAAAACTGGCAGGGGTGTGAAATCATTACAGCTGTTTCTAAACACATTACACCTATTTCTATAAGCTTTCCTCAGTTACTGTTTGGTTGTTTGTTTTTAATTTTGTGTTCAAATTGAGACTCAAAATTTAATTTCTAGATCTCTGTTTCCTTCAGCAAATAATGCACTGAAGCTGTGCTGGGAAACGTGCTGCAGTTTCATCAAAGCAATTTTCCCTGCATCTAATCCCACGTGAACTAGAGCTTTGAAAAGTACTTCTGGCAGGTCATTTACCTTTAGTCCGTTAGAATTTTGTTCAAAAATATGTTGTGGTGCTTTTTTCCTGTTTGTTAACCAGAATTGTTTGAGCCCTTTTTTCAAATTCATGGCAAATCAAGGGTCACTGGAAAGTTGCTTGTTTCAGTGGCATCCTTGATTGCCTTCTGTGATGTGTATTAAGAAGTCCACGTCTGTGTTGCATTATTTTTTCTTTCTTAGTGGATTATTGAAACTTTTATGGAATAGTGGAAGAAAATGAGATTTCAAGGGAACAAAATGAATCCTGATTTCAGTACATGTTGCTGAAATACTTCAAATATTTTTTCACAGCTCACTGATAATAAACACCACTAGTACAATCACTCCTGGGAGAGGAAAAATAGAAAAGCAAAATCAAAGTTTTAATCCAAACACATCTTAATATAAATTCAATCCTGAATGTAATTTATTGTTTAATAATCCTTGTCCAAGCTGATAAAACCAGTGGGCCTTCAATCTTCTGATTTTATTGATATACTGCATTTAAGCCTTATTTCTTTCCTTTAATCAGCTAAAAGTAATATGAAGAATGTGTTACAGCAAAGTATCATTTACTTTTAGTAGGCACTGACAAAAATTAAAAGGAATAATAATCAGAGAAAGTATATTTATTCTGGAAATCAGGAGTTTGACATGGCCAATACATATTGGGAAGGAAAAACTTTTAAATACACAACAGTGAGACAGCAATTAATTTTCAGATCTATACAATTCCCAGTGATGACAATAATAATCTTTGCATTGATTTCAGGATTCAGTGAGCTCAGTGTTTAGAGGAGCATCTTTTTAACTCATAAAAGTGTCCTGACTCATCTTTCCTGTCCAGATTTGCTGCTGTCTTTAAGGTGTTATAGCAGTCCAAATGTGGAATAGTGTTTGAAATTCAGCTGATGGCTTTTTGGTTTTGTTGATTTTGTTTTGGGTTGGGGTGGGTTTTTTGTGTGGTTTTTTTTTTAGTTGGTTGGGTTTTTTGGGGGGGATTTTTTTGGTTGGTTTATTTGTTTTGTTGTTGTTGCTGGGTTTTTTGTTGTTGTTAGGTTTTTGTTTTTTGTTTTGGGAGGGTTTGTTTTGATCTTCATATAATTCTGTGTGTTATTTTAGTCCTCATTGATAAACTCACTTATTTAAAAAGTTTAAACTTTTTTGAGGCTCTGGCTTTTAATTATTATCATATGCATAAAGACAAGAGTTGGTCTGAATCACTGAACACCAAACAAGGGTTTAAAGGCAATAAGAGGGCAGAGATCACTGAGCACTT
The DNA here is from genome assembly GCA_013390005.1 of Calyptomena viridis. Lineage (NCBI taxonomy): Eukaryota > Metazoa > Chordata > Aves > Passeriformes > Eurylaimidae > Calyptomena > Calyptomena viridis. The sequence goes on from WEIV01023058.1 coordinate 122,528, forward strand.
TTCATGGGGGAAATCAAGACCCTGTGTGCATGCTGAGGGAAAACACATGGACAACCCAACCTTCTTCTGAAGTTCCTTCCTTCCTCCAGCTGAGGTTTGATCTGTTGATTTATTGAATATTTATTTCTATTAAAGTAAATTTTGACTCCTCAAATAAGACTTACTCTTTGGGGTAGGACAGTAGTAACTGGCAGGAGACATGATATTGTCAGTGTAACTGTGCCTGTAGAAGGGACAACACCTATTAATGCAATCCTTGCAATAAATTCAAGTACCTATGTCTGAGTATGTAAGTGTATATATACATACAGGTGTGCACATGCCTTTGTGTATGTGTGTGTTTACCAATGGCATTTTTCAGTTGCTTCTGGTTTACCAGGGTGGCTGTAATGCCTCACAAGTAACTTGAGGTATGTGTGCCTCATAAACAAAAAGTCCAGTTTTTAAAATGTGTCATTTCCCAGTATATTAAAGGTGCTTCTGAGGAGCAATGACACTCCAGTGCATACATATGTGTTTCAGTAGTTAAAGAAATGGGATGTTTTACTGCATGAAAAAAAAAAAAAATATTTTTGTGACTGGTCAGAGTTGGACTCAGTGATCTTTGTGAGTCCCTTCCAAAGCAGGATATCCATGGTTCTGTGTTTCTAGTCCTCTGCATGTTGGGTGAATTGCTAAAACATGAAATGTGAAATGCCTTTACAGTCCACCCCTTAGCTTATTCTAAAATACTATGAAATCTCTTTGAAATCTGTAATTATTTTGCATCTCCTGTTTTCAAATACCGACCCTTTTGTTAGGAGAAAATTAAGTAACTGGTGATGGTGTCACTAATGCTTGAGAAACCTCTGTGTTTGTGTCACACTCTGTGGCACTGTGGAGCACTTCTAAAAAGACAAGGGGTGTCTCATAAAAGAAAAATGCACTGCTGTGGAAAAACAACAAAACCAATTCCTGAGAATTAAGCAGCATATCAAAACTCATGTAGCTCTTGGCTTAAATTGTTCAGCACTGTCTTACATTCTTTGGAGCAGTTCAGAAGGGAGCCATTTCCTCCTTGTTTTCTGAGTCCCTGAAGATTGAGTAACGGATGAGAATAAAAACATTTCGATGATAAGAGGTTTACAATGGGATCATTGTCAGATTGGTACCTCGAGGGCTCTACTGGGGGCCATTGTCATGGCGGTTTCCTTTCTGCTAATGGGTGGATCTGGCTCTCAGTGAGGTGGAGAGAGATCAGAATAGCCACCCAAGAGCCAGCAGTGGCTCATCTTTCTTGTCAGCCTCCTGTACTCACTGTGACAAAGTGAAAGGCTTTGGAAAAACCAGACTCATTCAGTGTAATTGAACTAAATGGATAATAGGACACTTATTAGGGCATTAAACAGAAGAATACTCTTTGCTGGCTTTTGCAAAGACTGGAGCTCTTTGTTATTTCATAATAGACATTCACTTAGGAGTCTATTCTTTTTTGTGTGCAGTGGGATTTTTAAGATATCTCCCTCCTATCAATATTAATGGGAGTTGTGCAAATATACCCTGGGAATTCAGAAAAATAAAAACCAGGACCTTTGTGTTTCCAGCATCCAAAAGCCTCAAATAACTCAGAATCTCTAATTGTTTCTTTCATGGGACTATCTTGGATGGGAAAAAGAATTATAAATAAAAGCCACCCACTTAATGACAAATTCTAGAGTCCCAGCTTAGCCTAGATAGTAACTTGCTCTTCAGACAACTGTGTCTGTCCAGTTATCCCAGCTTTTCATGGAATAAAAGGGAACGCAGGCAAAAGCAGTGTGATCCTCCCGCTTCCCATATACATTTCCTGCGTAGGATGATCCTCTTGCTCTGTTGGCATCATTGAGAAATATACTTTTCAACATGAGGAATCAGAGGTGTGATCTGAAAATACTGGTAAGACTGATTTTTTTCACCTTCCCAGTTCAGCTCTGCAGAGATTCAGTAGCACGCAGTTTACAGCTTATTGCACGTCTTTTGTCCACCGGAGGCTTTGCAAATATGAAAGCAGATTCTCCAGTCATTTAATCAGTGCTTTGGCATAACCCAGAGCTAGGTGTGAAACCGTTAGACCTCACAGCCCTTGCAGATGAGATAAAGCCAGGAAGAGGGAATTACTCCTTAGCATGGAGAAGTATTTCAGGTGGGCACGGCTGTTAATGTCAAAACTTACATGACGAGACCAACCTTGCAGTAAAAAAAATCCCACTTTGCAGTGTTTTTTCACCCTGCCATTTCATGTTTTACAGGTGTTAAAGCTGTGGGAGGAGCATTCCTGTAAATTGGTCTAGTCTGGAAAGTGAGTGGAAGTCAGGAACAGAGCTGACATTGGGTTGCCACTGCTGCCCTTCGCTAAAGCATCTCGCAGTCCTTCACAGTAACTTGTGTCCTGTGAACCCAGCCAGCAACTGAAATGGAAGTACTGGACTGAAGAAGGAACCAGGGAAAAGGACAGGTAACACAGCTCTGCATTCTTGTTTCATTAATATGTAGAAAGAGAGAGATTTGCCTGGTATAGAGCAGAGCCTGTGTCTTGTCCCTTCACTTAGTTATTGTGCTGAGCTGAAGAAATTTGTCCCTCAAGTTGGTGTAGTGCTTCATGCACTTCCTTCACTCTTCTAAAGGAGTAGGAATTTTTTCCCAAGGTATTTTCCCAAATGAATCAGTAAACACGTCCACAGCTTCAGGGAAACTTTAGTCCTTTGGGATCACCTGCGGCTTTGCTAATGGTAGGAACAACCCCAGGATTCTTAAAGCCCTGGGTTTTTCTATTAGTTGTGTATACCTGTCTCAAATAAACAATTCCCAGCTTTGAAAAAATAGATTGCTTAGGGAAGCAGCTCAATATACACTTAATAGGCCCAGTTGCCACCTCATTTACCTTTATGTATTCAGAAAAAAACTCATCTAATGCAGAACAGAGTTACTTCAAAGTAGAACCAAGCTGATAGGAGAAACCAGCCTGTTATATTTGTTATGTTTTCTTAAAAACAGGGGTTTGCCTAATAAAACTGCTCCTGTGTCACTTAAAATTATGCTTTAGGAAGACCTTCAGAGAGGTGGCTGTCTGTTTGATTGGTATTTGTAGCAAGAACTTCTGAATGTCTGCAATAAGCCTCTCTCCATTTTTCCCTAATTGGGAACATTTCATTTGCGTTCCACTAGATGGCTACAGGGAAAGCAGTTTTGCAGGGAGCAGAGGCACGGAGCCCACAGCGTCCAGGGAAACCCACCTGGGCTCTTGATTTTCTGTTCTTTGTGAGTTCACTCTCTGACCACGAGGTGCAGCTGGGCCTCTGAAGCCAAGAAGTGCTGTTCACAGGGGTTGAAGAAGGTCACTGCCTTGTTGATCCTGGTTTCATTCAGTGCCCCTGTGTGTGCCAAGGTCACGTGCAAACTGTACATCCCCACCAGGAGTTTGGTGCTTTATCCTGAGTGTTGTGTGCTGTGGGCCTTAACACAGCTGCTGTTACACTGGCAGGTGTCAGACCAGCTGTGCCCTGGCACAGGGTGTTTGGCCATAGTGCTACAGCAGTACAGATCTGTGCTCTTGGTGGTCTGCAGCACCACCCTGATCCACAGCAGCTCCTAAACAATCAGTTTGTTTTCCCCACATTATCCTGAGCACGTTATTCCAGTTTTGCCCCAGCTGTAGGAGGACAGAGAGTACCTGCTTCACCATAAAAACCTGCCAGGGCCACGCTCTGTTGTCACTGCTTCCTGAACACATGTGAAATGGGGGAGTGAGCTTATACCAGGGTAGTATTTGGAGTTATATGGCAGTGGTGGCTTCGGTCTTGGGCTGGAAGCCCAAAGCTACTGCCTGGCTGGGTTTTCATTTTCTGGAATCAGCTGGACCCTAAGGACACAGAATATTGAAGAGTCTGAACTGGGACCAGTGAGGTGCAGCAGGTAAGATTTCTGTTGTTTATTTTAGCCAATAACTGTGCATGGAAAAATTCTCCTAATTGTAACAAATTCTAAGGGGTTTATTGTTGTGGTTTTCCCTAGTGGACTGCAGCACGTGAAGGAAATACCTTTGTTTGCATTTCATAAATTAGGAAAATAGAAGTGTTTCCCAGTGGTGGGACTTCCTTGACAAGCCTTCTAGCCTGTTTTGGCAGACCTATGAAGAATGGAGGCAAAACTGTGAATCCCAAAAAAGATGGTAAAATGGAGACGCCCAGCTGCTGTGTCCCAGGGGTTTTGGCTTGAGGGAGTATTGTAACTAATGTTAGGGGAAGAATTCCTACTGACTTCTTTTCTGGCTTTACTTGTGCAGCATGGGATGCAAACTTGCAGACATTCTAGAGAATGTACCTAAACATTGTATTGAATCTGGAATTTGCTCTCCAGAAAGCAAAGAATACAAATAGTAACTCAAAAATAAATTAGAGCAGTGGATGCTGTGTTGTAAACAAAATAATGCTGTGAAATAATGGAAAAATCCTGCTTAATCTTTATGACCCACTTCCTACATTCATATAATATTTTAAATCAAGACAGTCAGATACAAGTCCATAATGAAAGTTATACTCACATATCAGTCTTAATTCTGATTTTTGTTAACCAAGATTTGTCCCCATATTGGAGCATGAGTCTCCCTTGTCCATTGCCTTTTCCAGCTGCAATGACAGAACTGAAACTCCCCTCACAACCCCAATTTTTAATGGGTTTTCTGAGTTTATTCCTCTTCCCCCAGTGTATCTTTTCACTCTGCACTTTCTGCATCTCTGAATGTTACTATTTCTATTGTGTTTTAGGTGAGAGTCTCAGTCAGAATACAATCCTCTGTGCTCTTTCACTGTAAATTAGTGCAGTATTTTGTGTGGGAACATACGTAGGTGTAGAGATAGAAATAGGCATCTTTAAAGTTCACAAAATGAGTGTAAGTCAGACTTTCCTACAGTTTAATTTTAATATATTTATGAAGGACAACCTGCTGCTTTTCTTGCAGCCTCAATTAGGCTGTGTGGGGATATAGTTCTACTGTGCCAGTGGTTTCTGATGTATCCATTGCTTTAATGAAACTATTCTGTAGCTTACATACAGCAGGGGAATAAGGGTGAGAACAGAGCAGTGTCTGTGCATCATCCAGTTCTGTGCTCTGTGAAATTCTGTGTATTGGAAACTCGCGGTCACAGTTAAGGTGGTTCTTGCACAAATTCTAGTCCGTGCATGGCTGGGACTGACACACACAGTGTGTGCCTTGGGGCAGCTCCCACTCTCCAGCAGCTGTATTTCTCCCCCAGTTTACCAGGACGTCTGAGACCTGGTCCTTTCAATTCACCTAACATGCTCCCCTAGCCCACCAGTAAAATGTCAGTGGCTCAAGAGCCTGTTTTTACCCTAATTTATCTTTTTGGTCTTGTCAACGAGCAAGGGCTCTCTATGGTGAAGCCCTGCATCACTCTGTACTACCTGCCATTTAAGAGCATCTTCTCTGTAATTCCTATGACAGCCCTTACCCTCCTGTGAAGACACTCTTTCTCAGAATATGAATTGGTATCTATCTTTAGGAACCAAGCGTGGAAAACAAGCCACAAATTGTAGTTCATGTGTAAGTCAAAGTCAGTATTTGAAGGAATAACTTCAAGTATTTATGGGTGGGACTCCCTGTTGCCATGCAGTAACACTGTGAAGAATCAGATATTCTAATCACCATATTAATTGTGGCATCTCTAGAATTTGTAATTGTTAGCCCTAGGGATCTTGGTCATACTTGTGGGGCACCACATAAATACATAGGGTTAATTCAGTCTTCCTCCTCAAGCCCTTGTCCATCTCACAGTGTTCAGCTCTTCGACAACTGTGGGGTCTCCAGTTTTTGCATTTAGAAGAGGGTTGAAGGTTTCTGTCAAGCAAATTGTTTCTGTGTTCATTGACACTGGATAAATAAATCAGTAAACAGGAGAGAAAAACAAAGGGATCATAGAGTGAAAGGGTATTATTGGAGGGTTATAGCTCAGAGGTGTGGTTTTCATTCCATCATTTCCTTTGGAAACCCCTGCCTCTCACTTTGCCTCAGCTACTCCATTTTTATGCACCTGTCTCTTAAGCACCTTCAAAACCAGATAATGATAGTCTGAGTGTGAGTTGTTAATGCTGAACACACAGTGATGCTGCTAAACTGAAACCATTTTGTTCACCTTACCAGTTCATTTTGGAATTACTGGCATGGTAAATCTGCTTATCCCGTGACTAATTTGCAATAGCTGGAACTAAAACATATATAATTTGTTACTATTTCAGCTCTGGCTCCTAAAGATACTAAATGCACACTGGCTGCACCTCCATTTCAGATGAGTATTGATCAGCAGCAACAAGGCTGGGAGCTAAAGTGCTCTTGTCCATTACGCAGAGACAGTAACTAGAATGAAAACTCAGCTTTAAATAAACCACCGCCCAGACAAAAATCTGACTTTGTGTGAGTAAGTCTCAGCTGTGGTGTGCAGCAGAGCTGAGCAGCACTGCATCCCTGCCAGAGGAGTCTTCCCAGGCTGGCACGGAGGGTGAGGAGCTCCAGGCTGCACTGCTGATTCCCATGGGTGGGATGGGAGCCAAGGGAAGCACCTGCACTCATTCTCACTACCTGGCTCTGAGCAGGCACCAGCTCAATCACCAGGAACAATCACCTTTACAAGTCAGCTCCACTGGAAAGAAAACAAAATCATTCCACAGCACTAAGGATACCCAGGCATGAAATTTGTGTTCACTCTCAAACAGCATCCATGGTTAGACCCCCCCACCTCTCCTCACTTCATGTCTGTCACAGGCAATCCAGACACTGGTCAAAGCCTGGTGCTCTCTCAGTGCTTTTTCTGCTGCCTCTGTGTTTTCCTCATTGCACACAGGGGGCTGCTGTGGGAGAAATGGGAATGCAGTCAGGAGCTGCACAAAGTGTATCAGGGAATACTGCCAGTTTTCTCTTCACTTGTTGCAACTCTGTGAGCAGAATCATAATCTGCATGTACGTGTGGAAAAAAAATCCAACAACAAAACCTACAGTGATGAAATAATGGAACTTGCAAAAGCCAGAAGATTCGGAGCTCCCACTGGCAATCCTATGCTCCCTGTGCAGCTCAGGGAGCTGGACTAGCTCAGCCAGCACCAGGATTTCAGCACGAGATGAAGTTCAAATGCTCTTTCAACAGACTCTTGCTGTTTGGAGAACCCCCACCCTAATGCTTGCCTACTGATTTGTTACATTTGACAAGCAGCTTTCCTTCTATTAGTGCTGCTTTTCATCAGCTTAGTGTCTATCCCTCGTGTTACTGCACTGTCGGGTTTTGATAACTTCATTTCTTTTGCCTGCCTAGTCCCCTTGTTCTGCTTCCAAGTGCTCTGTTTCCCAAATTCCTTCTCAATCCATCTTGCAGCACCAGAGAAATGCTTTCGTTTCCATTCCAGTGCTGCTCTGTGTTCGCTGAAGGAGCCTCTGAACAGATTCTTTCTTGTATCAGTTGCTGAAGTTTAAGTTGATTATTCTGCACCCAGGAGAGAGGAAAACAGAAATGGGTAGATTTTTTCACATCTTCTGAAAAAGTTTAGTTTGAATATCAATCTTATGCAATTTTGTCCTAATTTATCTGAGACTGCAAGTCCCCCTTTTGGTTCTTTTTGATGATGCTAATTCTCCACACGGGCTGCAGAAAGGCTGATAGTGTACAGTTTGACTAGAAACCAGAATTCTCTGCAGTAAAATCTGTAGTTTATATTCAAAAATAAGAAGGTGAGTTGTAAAGTTTAAAGAATTTTTCTAAATTCATGGTGAAATAAAGCGATGGGGGAAGACCATAAAACACATAAAGATAATTCAGTATTTAACATCTTTCATCCTACTGGATGAAATTTATTCATGAGGTTTAGATCTAAATGCCATCCTCTCTGAGATGGGGTAGGTCAACTCTTTTCCTATGATGCAATAATACATAATGATGGAAAATTCTTTCCCATCCAAATGAATTTGAAGCTTAACAAGAACAAAAATATTCCAGTTGCCATATTCCCAGCAGTGTGCATTTCTGTGATTGGATCCAAGGTCAAGTTCCCGGAATAGATGAAATGGTGTGGATTAACACACAGACATGCAGACACACACACGTGCTACAAAGGCTGCAGCTCTGCAAAGAACTTATTTCCTTCTCTCAGTGCCAGTGAACTGCAAAAAAGAATAGTTTGGAGTCAAAAGAAATCAAAACAATGTTAATGCCAAGATGGCACTAATTGTCTTCTAGTGTAAGAGGAGATGTTTTAGTCAAAACAATATAAAACATTTACATGTGACTACATGTATTCATTATTAAATTTACTTCCAACAAAAATGTAAAACCAGTCTGAACTGATTATAGGAAATTCTATTAGGAATTTGTTCTGACTGAAACAACTTAATCACAATCAACATTTCAGTCAATGTGAACTTTTGTTTCTTAAATGAAGAATTAGTAAAAATAATGTACTCTGTTCATGTTGCAGTCAAATTGCAAAACATAACCCTTTGAAAGGGAAGAGCTGCTATGTGATCAAATAAAAGTAATATAATAGGCAGCAATGTAAGTGCATGTATAATAATTCTAAATTGATTTAAGTTGACAGAAGGAAGAAATAAATGCTTGGTTCCCTTGGAAAATAGGTTCTGTGTATTTTCTTCATGAGAAGAAAATTATTACATTTTATACTTGTTTCATCTTGCAGAGTTCAAAATGTTTCCTTATATTTGAAGAATGGAAAAATTGAGAGGTTTCTTTCCACATCTTTATGGAAATAGTTATTCCATAACAATCACAGAATCATGGAATGGCTTGGATTCGAAGGAACCTCAAAGATCATCTAGTTCCAATCAGAAGAGTAATTTTGGGGAAATGAAAGTACTGATAATCACCTCAAAATTGTAAATAACCTCTGCAAACCAATTAAACACAGGTTATTGATGTAATCATAAAATACTTTCACTTTAAGGGCATTTTTGGCAATAAAAAAGTTGAGGGGAAAAAGCAAATAAGTTTAGGTTAAAAGTTTTTTGAGAGAAAAAATTCCGTGTTTATTGTTTCTTAAGTGTTCCTGGCTGCTTTGGTAGAAATAGCTATATTCAAAATATGTGAGACAGTCAAAAGCCAAAAAATTTTGACAACATAAAAACCACTGAAAGATGTTGATTGACAAAAAAACTATATAAAATCCTCTTCCTTTGAAAAATTATGGCCAGCTGTATTTAGTACCCTTTAATTATGCAATTGATCCAGAATGTCATTCATCCTGCTTTCCCCAGCTGATTTCTGACTGAGCAGCTCTGTGGTAACTGGGTCAGCTATATTTTTGGTGTGACTTGAAAGAGAGAATAAGTTTTGCTCCCTAAGGAAAATTTGGAATGTATTTGGTTTTGGCTGTGAGAAGAAGTTGGAAGTGAAGGAATCAAACATGGAAATACATAAAAAGTTATGTTTTGTGGAAGGCTTTACATAGGACAAGATAAAATGATGTTTTCATTGCCACAGTTACTCTGTGTGTCAGCACTCTTCGTTTTGAGTGAGGAAATGTCCTAATGTTGGCAACTTTTTGGAATTTATTCCAATACTTGGGCAGTGTTCAGAGAAAAATCACTTCCAAGAAGAGTGATGTGACAATCTACTATTTACTGCCTTGAAATTCACCCTCCCATGCCCAAGATTTGTAAACTTTCACACCAGAGCCTTGTCTGCATCAGTGGGGAGGAAGATCCCTCTCCAAGACACTATTACTTCTCACTGGCCACAGGGTAACAAAACAAAATAATGGAGCTGACAGGGCTCCAGCAAGGCAAACAGAAAAGCAAAATCAGGGAGTCTAACCCCACCATTATTTTCGATGGACTATTGATATATTCTTTCATTTTAAACCTTGCTGTTTGGCAATCAAATACCTTTGAAGTAAGGAAATAGGTATTGAAACATTAAAAACAACATTATGGAGAGTTTTCCTCTTTTTCCTCTTCCCTTATATGCTCAGATTGTTTTCAGTGGAGTGTGCACCTGAGGACTGCCAAGTGGCAGAGCCCCGGGCATTTTTCTGGGAAATACTCTTGTTGAAGTACAAAGTCTTATAACCTGAACTGCAAACTCCTGGTAACTCTTGTTCTCACTGGGATGGGCTGTGAGCTGGTTGAGTACAACCTGGTTTAGGGCACATTTGAGGAGTTTGTAAATTCCTAAAGCTGTGGGATTCTCCTCTGGCCCATGGGATGCTCTTGGGAGAGGTTTTCCTGCTGCTGACTTCAGCTGGATGCTGGTGCCGTGGTGATCCCATCCTGGCTCATCTCACCACAGGAGCAGAACCTTCTCTTTTGTGATTATCTTCATCAGTTCAGGCTTATTAGGTTTATTCTGGATTGTGAGTGTTCAGTAAGCCTTAGCTGGCTGCTTTCAGAGCTAAAAATTATTTTTCTTTCTCACATGGAAAGGGCCACTTAATTGTGGGGTGAAGTGTCTGCTCCTCCTGGTCCTCTGGAATTTCAAGGATGGCCAAAGAGACCTGGGCATGGCACTCTAACATACTTCACACCTTTTCTCGCAGTTCAACCGAATTAAACCCAAAAATGTGACAGAAACTGTGAGGGAGGGGGGAAATGTCTGAGTGGAGTTGGCCCCGAAGCACCTTTGTTTGGAAAGTTCTGGTGCTGTCATTTCTGCCCACTTGTGTAAGCTGGATGGCACGGCTGCAGAACAGATGAAGCATCTGTCTTGGATATTTATAAAAATGCCACTTTTGGAAAAGTGTGATTAGTTGTTTATGGGTTTTTTATAAGTGGAAAGGCTGAAAGTGAGTCACTGGCTGGGCTGTCCCAATCCTGCAGGTGTTCTGGCACGGACACGGGACGTTTTCCATCTCTGCTGCTGAGCGTGGTGGTGTTGAGGGAAGGCTTTGCTGAAGGAGGCTCTGAAAGTCCTGTGTCACAGGATGGCTTTGCTCTGGGGCCCTGTGTCAGCAGCAGGCCACAGCTATTCCCATTGCTCTGTTTACAGGAAGGGCAGATTCCCTTGGACTGAAATGAAATTAAACAAATGCAAACGTCCTGCATTCCAGTCTGAGTCTCAGAACGGGAATGGTAAATTTCACCTGAAACAGTCGGAGTTTGGCAAAGTCCTAAGCAGAGAAAACAGGCCTAACAATAGCAAATACCAACTAGAAATGAGTCAGCCCCATCAGCTGCACCCGTAAAGCTACCAGTCACCCCGTCAGAGGAGGGGAAAGGAGAAATGCAAAACAAAACCCAGTACAGATGGAAGATGCTTTAGTGGCTTAGAAAAATAACAGTGAGGTCCCCACTTGGGCAGTTTTGGAGTCTGAGGAGATAATGTGCTGGGTTCTTTTTTCTCTTGCTGTCTGTATTTTAGAGCTGAGAGAGAAAATCGATTTTTCATGCAAAATATTGAGTTGCTGCTCACTTGTAATTTAATTTATTATTTTTATACTCCACACATAATTTGTTAGGGCTTTCTCCTATCTCTGTAACATTGTTGGAAAAGGTAATATCAAGCAGTTTGCCAGCAATATTAATTTGCTATATTACAGGCATTTCTCTTATCATCGTTACTGTTGTTTCCAGACCATAAAATGTAACTGGCTGTGTGAGCATGTCAGTGTTTGCAGGCTGGGCTGTGCTGGCACTGCCAGGGCACATCAGTTGTGCAGGCAGGGGGTGTATCCACAGCATCCCCAGGCTGAGGATTGTGTGGAAATCTGGATCTGGGGCCTTTGTTTTTTAAGTTGCTCATCTGTTTATGTTTGTCTTTTTCCGTTTCTTAACTCCCCCTTTCTGCCTCTCTCCTTTTTTTTGTCCTTTACTTATTCCAGGAACTCAGGAATGTAGGGTTACCAGAAAACAAATTTTCCAATGTTTTTTCCAATATTTTTGCCTGTTTGATATGGCTTTAAAGAGGAGTTACAGCCAACATGGCTTCATGAGATGAAAAGATATCCCAACCAAAACTTCAACTTGTAGGAGAACATCATCTCTTCCCCTTTCAATCTGATAGACTATTACTTTTGTTTTGTATTGTTTTTCTAAGAATACAAAGCCAAACCAAACCTAGCTATGACCTAAGTTATGCCAAGGGTAAATTTGCCTGTGTTTTTCCTACTTTCTTCCTCTTTGCTCAGACTTAGTTGAATTATTGTGTAGTTCACAGACACACCTTGCTGCATATTTTTTCCAGCCTGTGAGTACAGCGAGGTGGCCACCAAGGGGATGTTATTGTTGACAGCCTGTAGGTAGAAGTGAGTAACTCATTTCAGTAGCCAGACTAAGCAACAGTTTTATTCTCAGTCCCCACATTTATCCAAACACCCCTTGGCCAGTGACCCTCTGCTATCTAGCAGACCTGAGGCAGGAAGGAACACCGTGTCTCTTTCTTTCGTGAAGGCTTCTTTTCTTACAGCCTGGAAGTGCTGGAGAGCAGCCAGTTGTGTTGGAGTCACTCTATTAACCACTAAGGTTACACTCTGGGGAAAGCTGCTTGTGTGGAGAGAACAACACAGCCAACAATTTAGGAAAAAATGCCAGTCCTTAGTCAAACAAAAGCAGAATTTCACAGAGAGGGATTTTTCCTTTATTCGTCCAAACTGAATTTGTGTGCAGCTATTCAGAAGGTGTAATTCCTGTAATAAAGGCTGAGGAACATCTGCAATGACTTGCAGTGTGAGGTGGGTCTGAGAAGGTGACTCAGTACACAGGAGGGCAGGGAACAATATTTCCTTTCTTCAAAGAAGTGACTGAATTCAGTATAATTAAGACAAATGGAGAGAGTCAAAAGTTCTCCTGGTACGTGTGTCTTACGTGAACCAGCACCTGTGGCCTCACTGTTTGCTGGGAAGTGACACGGGCGTGCTGGATGTGCCACCCAAATGGAGTCACACCTTGGCAGAGAGGTGAGAGTGGAAAAACACCTGGGGTCACTGGTGTGGCACTTATCAGTCTGTCATTGTCAGTTCCTAGAAATAATGATTCCAGGAAAGGAAATAGATGTTTGTAAGTTGAGAGGGTACTTCTCATGTCAAGTAAGTTATTTGCCATTTTTTGTGACCTTGCAAACAGCTGTATTTAAAAGAATGATGTGAAGGTTACAAAGTAAATAATAAAAAGGTTGTGAAATGTCAGTATTAAGGTTGTTCTTCCTGCATATAGAGTATGACAGAAACTTTGGTAGTGAGTTTGAGTGTTTTGTTTTTCCATGGGGCTCTTTCAGCAGTGGATGTTTGTATACTCAGGGATTTATAATGCAGAAAGCTTTTTTCATAGGACCTCTGTGTCATTTCCTACTGAAACAACAAGTTCTTACTTGGGTGGGAGATTCAGGAAGGGAAATGAAATTTTTATGGACTGCTGCCACGAGGGACTGCAGAAGCTCTGGGTTCCTCCAGGTCTGTGTTTGTTTGGGGCCCTGGAGCAGGGAAGCCTGTGGAAGTGAGTCTCCCTGCTGACAGACGTGCAGGATTTTTTCCAGGCAAGCATCTCCAGCTCTTCACCTGCAGAAATTCCACACCGTGTTTTCAAAGGGGAAGCCCTTGTCTGTCTGTGCAGTTTCACTCTTCCCTTTGGAAGTCAGCATTTCAGTGAATCAGAACAAGGTCTCCATTGTGAGGGAAGTGATAATAATTAGCATACCCAAATTTCTCTGGAGACTGAAATCAGGATCTATTGACTGAGATAAAGAGGAAGTCAATGCATTTGATACCAGACAGAAAAAAGTTCAATATAAGGATGATGGTTACTAAGCACTTTCAGGTGTTGTACCTTCTTCGAGGTTCAACTTGGAGAGAAGGGGGAGGGAAAATCAGAAATGTACCACAATTTACTGGTGGCTCAATAATTGCAGCAAGCTTCCTCCTCATGCACCAGGCCTGATCAACCCAAACTACACAGCAAATTGATTGGAGGAGGAGAGAGCAAAGCAATTTTTCAATGTATATATCAAAGAGGAATCCCAGTAATGAATCCTTAATGACAGATATCTGATGATATATTGGAGAAAGCCTTTGATTGGTGTGGAGGTGAAATAACTTAATCTGGCAGGAATAGAAGCTGGAGTGCTCAGTCCAGCGTCCATGAGGACAGAGTCCTCTCATTTGGAGCTCACATCACTTCAGGGTGACTGTGGCCAGGGACTAAAAGAACTGAAGGATTCAAAATTTAAGACATTTAGTATTGTAGCCTGAAAGATACAGAGGCCCTCCCTTGTGAAGGCATGCACAGGTAAAAGTATCCAAACATGGACTTCACTGCTCAGGGGTCCTGCCAGTGCCTCAGCTTATGTGTGCACCCACCAAGCCTTGGAGCACAAATGGAGCACAAATGAGCACCCATGGAGCACAAAAGACTAAATTCGTAAGTCAGAGGAAGGATTTTGCTGAACTTTTTCGAGGAGGACAACTAATGTTAATTTTCTCCTTACTGTATTTCTGCTCTTTGTAATGATACCACTTACATCTGAATGCTTCAGTGCCCATGTTATTTCACTACTGTAGTTTTGAAAGAAGAATGACTAATATTTTCTAAATTATATAACATGAAAAATAAAGGGAAAAGGCACCTGTATATGATGTGACTGAAGAAAACCAAATCTTTTTTTTAGATGATCCCTTCCTTTTAGAATAAAATTGCGTTTCCTCAATTCTACTTTATTAGCTTGTGTGTGAAGAGTGATGATTTCCTGAAGCCTACCAAGGTCTTAATGTTAAAGTGATCTTAACTGCACCAAGGCTGACAGAAGCTCAAGCAGAGTGGGGTCCATCCTTTCCAAGAGATTATTTTCATCATAACATCAGAGGGAATATTTCCCTCTGGTATGTTTCTAGTGCTTTGTGTTGCCTTGTTTTCATTATCCCTCACGTTTCCTTGCTGCCTTCCCAGGGAGCTCTTACAAGGCTGATTTCTTTTTTCCTTTGCCTTCCCTCTAGAAATGCCACTTCTCAGGTGTCTCTTGCAACCACCACAACAAACAACCCGCGGCTCTTTGATGCAGAGACTGAGGAGGGAGCTCCTTGCCTCGTTTCAGAAATCCAGTGGGCTTGGCTGCCTTTGCCCCTTTAGGCAACTGTGTGGAAGTAATTGCTCCAAGTCCAAGGGTGATCCAAGTCTTTTAGACATGTCTTTTCCTTTGGTTTTTTTTTTTCTTTTTTTTTCTCTTTTTTTTTTCAGATCAAACAAAGAGCAGTTCTTCATTTAAATTATTTTGATCATGATGTGAGTAGGAAGGTGCTTTCCATAGTTAGCATTGTGAGGGAGAAACCTTATAATTCATTTATTCAATGATAATAGCAGGGGTAGCTTTAAGGTTTTTACCATCTGTGCTCCTATGGGAAGGAGGAGCAAAGCCAATACAAATTTAACCTTCAGATTTATGCTTCTGTGCTTCTCCATTGTGCCTCTAAAGTTCTTCAGAAAAAAAATCCTTAACCATTTCACTACTGTATAAGAAGCAAAACTACAGCTTCCAGATTGCTCTTTTGTTTTATATCTGCAGAATTTAATTTAATTTTATATCTGCATGTTTTCATTTAATTTTAGACTTTAATAACTATTCAAGGCAAGATAGATATATTTAGTGAATGTTGTTTGATTGCATCTGTTTGTCTGTGTGCCCAAAATATCCAAACCTGAGATTAAATGCTGTATCTGTCTTCAAATCTTTATCTTCTAAGCAGTGTTGTAGAATACCCAAATAGAAAATGCCAGAGCTCATTAACGCCTATGGCTTTTACAAGGACAAAACTCTTGTTGAAGTGGGAGTGGGGACCTGAGACAAAAGGAAACTGCTACATGCTAGAATTTAGGATAAAAAGGTGCATTGATTTGTAGGTTCATCTGAATTTATGGACACATGACCTTGGAGAAACCAGGGGTATCTGAAAGTCAGCAGGAGATCTTGCAGCCAAGAGTCAGTTTATTAGGCAAAACCCAAAACGTTTATTAGGCAAAGACCTTTCTGCATCCAGAAAGGGTTTCAGTCAGTAAGTTGGATTCTTCCAGCCTTTGGCTGGGAAGGATTGAATTTCTGCATTTCCTTAGTGCATTGTAAAATGACTAAAGGTGCAAGGTTAAAATTCACAACTGGCTGTGAAGTTGGGGGCAGGATCTAGAGAACTCCACTGGTTGTTGTTGTGAGAGCCAGGGATGGAGTCACAGGGAAAACCATGCACTTCTTTCCTTTTATCTGGGTCCCTGTCAGGCCATGCAAATGCTTCACGAGTATTTTACTGCATCCTAGAATGTGCCAATTACACTGCAAATATTTAACCATTGCTGGTTTTGGTGAACTTGCCCTAGCAAATGGAGTCTTTAAGGGCAAAATGCTCTTCTCCCTCTAAGAAATTAAAAAGAAATTGACCATCCACTAATTTTCTGCAAGAGATTGAGTTTAGAGTTCAGGTTAATGCAATACAATTGATAGAACAAGCTTTACAGGGGAGAAAACAAGAGATGTTTTTCTTATTGACCTACTTACTGATGGGTGCCATGGGATTCTCTGGCCATGTTGCACAGTGGGGTATGGAGTCTGCCCACAGAGAAAAATAGCAATGTGGGAACACCTGAACTATACTCCCCTGATGCTCCCCTGCAGCCTTTCCAAAACTCAGATGAGTCCTACTGTAAATAATCAAAATATGGCTGCATTTGGATTAACTGTGCCTGGAGAACAAAGGCACTTAAACAAGGTCTGTGTGAGGCAGCATGGCTGTGCAGGCAGATGGTTGTGTCTGGATGCCTTTGCATTTCATGGGCTCAGCTGCCTGCTCTGGTCCCAACCAAGGAAATTGCAGGCCTCCCAGGAATGGTCTGACTGGTCTTTCTTCTCTGGTTAATGCCGTCACTGTGTGGTTTAGTTTGCTCTGGGTAATGCTTTGACTTTACACAGGTTATCCACTCCTTCACAGAACATGGAATCACAGACTGGTTTGGGTTGGAAGGGATATTAAAGCTCATCCAGTCTCACCCGCTGCCATGGGCAGGGACACCTCCCACTATCCCACGTTGCTCCAAGCCCTGTCTGACCTGGCTCTAGGCACTTCCAGGGATGGGGCAGCCACAGATTCTCTGGGCAATCCGTGCCAGGGCCTCCCCACCTTCACAGAGAAGAATTTCTTCCTCATATCCAATCTAAACCCACTCTCTGCCAGTTTGAATCCATCCCCCCTTGTCCTGTCACTCCAGGCCCTTGTAAATTGTCTCTCTCCATCTTTCTTGTCAGCCCCTTCAGGTCCTGGAAGGCCACAGTTAGGTCACCCTAAAGCTTCTCTTCTGCGGACTGAACAATTCCAATTCTCTCAGTCTTTTTTCATAGTGGAGCTGGTCTATCCCTCATCCTCTGGACTCACTCTGACAGGTCCACATCTTTCCTTATCCCAGCAGATAGTAGAGAACTGATTGTAGATGCCTCTGATTTTTCAAATGAGAGTTTTCAGGCTTTGGCCTGTGAAAGGTGCAAGTTTTTCATAGAAGTTGAGGAAACATTTGCTTTCATTCTTGCCAACCTTTCCTGCTGTTTCTGCCTCTCCAAGGGGCTGGGCAGGGTTCCTTGCCCCCTACCTGCCCTGCACAGCCTGGCTGTGGAAGGAATGTGTTGGCCATGGGGGTCCTGCCTCCTGGGTACCAAGAGGCACCCAGTTGTTTGGAAAGAGCCAGGACAGAGCTCCATAAACCATGCTCCATAAACCATGGGAGAGCAAAGAAGAAACTCCTTCATCTGAGAGGGCTGGTGCTAAGGCAGTAACATCCCCAGGAACACTTGTGCTAAGAGGAAACTCAAGGAAGTCACATAGGGGTTGCGGTACCCAATTATCATTAACCTCAACAGCAAAGTGTCTAGAGAGAGTGGCTTCTCAAAAGCAAACAAAAAAATATTAAAAATGGACCTTGCAATGTTGTTGATAGTAATTTCTGTACTGGATAAAAGTGTTGAGTTAATGCCTTACATGTGTCCTACCCTGGCAAATAACTGGGATCACTTCTTATGCAAATCCATGAACTGAAGATTCATTATCACCTCCCACTGGTAAAAGACAAGTTTAGCACTGAAATGTATGGAAAATCAGAGAGATTGCAAGCCTAGTTCCACTATGATTTTTTTTGTAAGTTGGCTAATTATTGTTCTTGAATTAAGAACTCATAATCAGCTTCACGCTGGATACCTTTGGCTTTGTTGTGTGGTCTATAGGGATTTGCAGAAAAAAAATAAACCAAGCAGTAATGCACTTAGACAATTGTACAACATTATGGCTGGGAGGGAGAATTGTCTGCCTAATCTCCATCTGGATACTGTAGAGGCAAAGGTTTTATTAGTGTATTTTGCTGCCTGAAAAAGAGGAACTCAATAGTGCTGTGTGTAGGTATGATCATAAATATGCCCTTGAGTCTTCCTGTTTCAAGGTTAAATAAAATCTGTTGTATGCTTCTGTCATATAAATAACCTGATAGAATAACCAAAAAAAGCATAAACACCACATGCTCACAGGAAGGTTTCATTAGCTTGTAAGCTTCAGCACCAGCATGTTGATAAGGAAGGGTTAAGGTTGCATCAGAAATTTTGAGCTCTCTTGAGTATTTATGTACTTAAAAAGCTCATGCTTAAAAGACAGGACACCAGGAAATGATCACTGAAGTGCTCTTTTTCACAGAACCACACTTGGTACCTCACAGTCCTCACAAATAAATGTCTGGGGTACAAGAGCAAAACCAGCCACTATTTAGTCAAGGCACAGGAATAAAGCTCTTTACTGAAGAACCAGACCCTACCATGGACCATGGGATGGTGCTGCCTGTAGCCTGTGTGACACTCCCCTTCCTCTCTCCTGGATGGGGCTCAGAGCAAAAATGGCCAAAAGCAGAAATTCTCCTTGGGAATCGGCCAAACACTGGATAAGTGCTATCCACTTTTTAATCTCAAGGAATAGCAACGAGCTCTAAAAATCAGAAAAACAGGAAGTAAAAGTATCAAGGAAAAAAAATTACTTTATTTTATTTCAACTTATTTCTGGGCAGAAATTATTTACATCTGATGTGTAACAGCAGCTGAGATTTGCCAAGGCTGAGTTGTACTGTTTGAGCAGTTGTGTGTCTGTCCAAGAGGTGCTGTTAATCCATTGAGCAGGTCTGCCTAATTCTTAAACCAAACCTGTCTTTGGTGTGCAGAAAGCTGCCTCTGCTGCTCTTCCTAACCCTTCAGAGAACAAGACAAGCCATGAGGAATTTTTGTAGGCTTTTTCTTTTTGTGCTGAGTTAGGTCCCTTACAAAGATCTCCAGTCCTTCCCAGACCCTCCTGCAGTGTTAACCTCAGGTGTAGGGAAGCAGCCGGTATGGGATGACCATCACTGTGTCACAGAGTCAGGGCAGGTCTGATTACTGTGAGAACACTAAGAGCTGGATTCACAGTAAATTATTGAACTGGCCTGCACCCAGTGCCTCTCACACTGGCAGTAGGGACACTTTGGGTCAGATGGTTTATGTGCTGCAGTCACGTAGAGCTGTGGAAAGAAGCACAAAGGAAAACAAACTTTGCGTTGGCAGTAGTGCCTTTGGTAATGCTTTGGCACAGGTATGTTTTTGTCACCCTCTTGCTGTTTGATGACCATCCAGAAGTCCCATCTTACATTGGGGCGAGAAGGGTTTTTAACATATCTCAGTCAATTATACCGCTAATTACATGTCCTTACTAGCATACTTTTTCATTAAAGAAACAAAGAACATTTATTTCCAAATATAGGCTTCCTGATGTTGCCTAGATACAAATTTCTTTTCCTGCTCCCTAACCCTCCATCAGCTGCAAGGTGCTGGATTTTTCTGGGCTTAGGTCCTCTAGCTGGGAAAAGCTGCTCTGTTAGTAATCGGGCATGTTTGCACCTCACTTCTCCGTTGTTATCCACAGGGCTGGCCACAGATTTGGTTTGACAAGCCATAACTAATTTATTTGAGGTAAACAATACGAAAGCAATTATCATATTAACTGTGTTCACAGCTCCACCTCTCCAATTGTGCTTTTTGGTTTTGCTCTCCACTTATATGTATTTTTTAGATTTGTTTTTACTCAGAAGCTAAAAATTAAATCATGGCTTTTTAGTTTCTAGTGTAATTGAATTTTATACTGTCTGGACAGCCTTCATTTAAGAATCTCAAAGTGCTTTGAAAATGTTCCTTAATGAAGCTTCACAAAGCTTGAGTCAGGGAGGTAAATATTGTTATTAGCATGGTTTTGTAGGTGGCTGAGTAGAGAGGCAGGAAGATGCAGACTATTGGAAATGCTCTCTGGGGAATCATTCATACAGAATTCAAGAGCAGACTTGATCAAAAAAGGGATTTAATTGCTCATGGAAAACAGCTATTAGCAATTTCTGACAAAAAATCTGAGGCTGACAATTGCTACAATAACCATGCTTTTCAGTTGTCAGTCAAAGCTTTAACTTTCTGACAAAAGGGAATAGTTGTTAGAGAAGAGCAAAGGTATTTGTCCACTTACACTGAGGACAAGCAGAACAAATACATATATATAAATTAAACTTTCTTCCAATAACTCCAGTCCTCCAGGTTCAGATGCTCAGGTATCCTTACATGTCTCTCTTTTACTGGCATTTCTTTAGATTAATAGGAGTTTATCACCTAACCTAGTGAGGTACCCAATTGTTTCCAGGACGTGAGACATAATTTGGAAATTCATCAGATTTCACTTATCTGCCTTGCTTTAGTGGCTCCAAAAACCTCCCTGTGAATGTTGGAAGCTGGATTGCTTCATTTTTTTATTCAGATTTAGTGTCATCTGTGTCCTGATTCCACTCCAATCCAGTGACAAGAAAATGTTCAAGGCAGTGGTTTGGTTTTACTTTGAGATTTGAAAAGTGGTCTGACGAAATATTTGTTCCACCTGTGTGTGTTTGGCTCCATGCCCTCGTTATAACTCTGTTTTCAATTTCTTTGCAGTCTCATTTTCTGCTTCTTTTTTTTTTAAGACAAGGAAAGGCTCAATGAAGGAAAAGTTCCTTTAACCTTTTTTAAACATTTTGTTGTTATCTTTCCTGTTTTCCACACAGCATCTGCTCCCAAGGCCACCCCGTGTGGGCTTATGGGCCCCCTGGTGCCCCAGCAGATGCTGAGCACTCAAGGAGCGAAGCACAGCTGTACCACCAGAACCTGCAAACACACGCAGCACAGCAGCCTCTCCTGGTGGGTCTTACCCAGGACACAGACCACACAGGAGGTTCCCAGGCTGCAGACTTGCCCCTGACCTTCACTGCACTGCCAGCCAAGTGCTGGGATGTGGGGCAGCGAGAGCCAAGGGGCCGTGTGGGGCAGGGAAAACCTGGACCCCTTTGGCTGATGCTGGAGGCACACAGCACCTCTGATGACAGCAGCACAGAGACCAGGACCCTTTACACAGCACACACTCACAGAGGCTCCTTTTGCAGATCAACTTACCTGTGCTCCAAATTCAGATTCTGATGTTCCCAGACAAGGGTTCATGCTGATGCTCTTTCTCAAGCTCTGGGAGTGGAGACTGGCCTGAGCAGTTGGCCTCCTCCTCCGTCCTCTGCAAGAAACTTGTCCTAAGGCATGAAACTACCCCCACTGTGGTCTGAGAAGGAGCCGCGCTTTATTAATTACACTTTAGGGGCATATGAAAAATTAATACTTACACTGCTAACACTGTTAATAAATGTACCATTATCGAGTCTGCCTTGTAAAACACTGATAAAATATTTACTTGGTGCTGTGGTGACCACCGAAAATGGAAGTGTTATTGCTGTCTTACAGCCCAGCTCCAAAAATACAAAGTGGTTTATCATACTGCACTGGAACCAGAATGCAGTGAGGATGTGTGTACTCCAGGCTTCGGGTGCTGATGGCCTTTTCATACTGAATCAAATCCTGAGAAATTAGATCATCCATTAATCCTCAAGGTTTAGGGCGATTAGCTGATAATCTGTATTTACCCCTCAAAGACTGATAAATGCCCCAGAAAGCTCCTTTTCCTTGGGTCCACATAGATGTCTCAAGGGAGGGGTGGCACAGGGGCTCTTCTCTGCCCTGGAATGAGGAGCAAGAACGCCACCCTCCCTTCACACTAGATCCACTTCCCAGCCACTCTGGCAGCCAGAGCCCTGTGGGTCTTGCTTGTTTTTTCGTGGAGCTAATTCCCTCCCACTGGGCCACTGGCTTTCCTTGTCATTCATTTTTGAGTGTGTGAACTGGGCGATGGTGGAAGGAGCTGTGCTGGCAGGCCTGGAGAGGGAAGGTTTCTCTTCACCTACAAACATGAAGCAGAACAGATGGAGGTGACAGCGTCCCTCACATGATGCCCCGCTCATGGGACTCGCCCTGACTTGAGTGACTGAGTCTGAAGAACACAGTAAAAAGCAGAGCTGGCTCAGGTGTTGTGGCATCTTGATGCTCCCTCACTGAAGTGTGCTGGGGCAGCTGGAGCAGGGAATGGGGATGTCCCAGTGAAAAACAGCCTGGGTTTTGGAGAGCGAACTCAAAAATAAACTAATAAATGGCAGCCAGCCTTAGCAGAGGAAAGTTCATTATGATGTTCACAAGAGAGTCTGTTTAAAAGAGGACACAGGGAGATGCTCTGCTGCAGAACCTAGCCTTGGTCGAGCAAAACTCTGGGATGGGGATATGGTGAGCAACACCCTATTCCCACTGTCAGCAAACACAGGCAAGATAAGCAGCTCTTCTCCTAAGTGCTCTTCAGAAGGCATTTAGGAACCTGGCTGTGGCCATTAGGATTCAGATTTGTGTGTCAGTAGTGCATGTGACATGGAATAGGCACAAGGTTCTCTGTCATATGGCTTTTATCTCACTTTATAGCATATATTAATTACTAGCACAGCTATATTTTTATAACCTCCTTAAACTACAGTAGGCTGTATTTGCATGCCAGTAAATATAATTAGGTTGCTTTCACTTGGCACATATTTGACAGTATGAGCTACAAACAGGCAATGATCACCTTCTGCTGAAGAAAAGGAGGGCAGAGAAGCAGAGGAGAAACGGGATGTAAAGCACTGGTTAATGGAATAATGTGCATGTCGCAGTCACTCCTGGTTTTCTCCTGTCCTTTTGCAGGTAGAGCTATAACTAACTTGGGTTTAGCTTGAAACAGGACTCTCTTCAGACATATATCATGTAAACCAGAGTGGTCCCTTTCCCATATAAATGAGATTAGGTGCAGGACATCAGTTTATTCTCTTTGGTGGTAGGAGTTGCCTACAATCCACTGGAATCTGCTGGTACTTCTCCAATAACTGAATTCACTGAGCTGACTCTGTTTTCATGCCTACATGTGAGCTGGGTCTTAATATGTGAATTTGTTTGCCAGTTACATAACAAATGTGGACTATGATGATGTGCATTGAAGATGTGAATTTCCTGGGAAGGGAGCAAAGATTTTATCCTGAATCTTTTCTCCAGGTGACGAGGTGACAAGGTTGACAAGGTTGCTGTCTACATTCATTTTGTTGTCCCTTTAGTCTCTTGGCTGAAGTGCTGTGTTTCTGCCCATTTGTGTTTTTCCTCCATAGCAGGTGAAAGGGAGCTTCCAGTCTAGAGACTGGCTTTGGACTGGCCAGTTCCAGTGAGACAACTGAGAGCTAAGCCCAGAGCTCCTGCACCCTGGTTTAGTATCTTCACCAGAGACCTGTCCCACCTCTTCAGCCGAGTCCCACAGACTGTGTGCAGAGAATACCCCAAAGCAATGTCAGAGGTCTCCCTTGGCCTGACAGTGATGAGGACATCCTGCATCACTTTTAGCTCACTCCCCCTTGCTGGAGCACATGCTGTGTAAGCTCAAGTCTCTGCAAGAAGAAGAGGAGAGGGCATCTCAGTGGGAACACTTCTTCCTTTCTTTGTTAATGGCAGGTCACCTGATTCCAAACCATGCTTTGCATTGTTCCCAGTCATTCCATTTCCTCTTCTTGTGATTTGAGAAAGAGAGGGAGAAAAAAGCAGAGGAAAATAAAGAAAAGTTTGTGGCACATCAATATTTGTCTCAATTAATTTTCTTGCATTATGACTCACTGTCAAAATAGTGCTGCAGTAGCATTTGACGTGCCACACTGGTACAACTTCTGAACTGCTCCAATGTGCTATTTCCATCCATACAATCATAGAGAAGTTAAAAAAACAGGTCGTTTGACACAATTCAGCACAGCAACTTATGTGTATTGTGCCATTTTATACCAAGGAATCGAGACTAAATGGGCTGTTTGATGTGATGCTTTATAAAGGATTTAGAGGTGTCAGGTATAAGTACTTTATAGTATTGTGATGCAAATGAAAAAAGGAGGTATCCTGGAAAATTATTGGGAGTATTCAGCCTGGCACTAAATACAATGTTGTCCCCACCCTGACCTCCTGTGGTCACAGGACAGGGTGCCATTTTTGGAGCTCGGGGGTGAAGGGGGTCCATTCGTTGGACTGTTTGCCCAGCTCTCCTGAGCTCTGGAATTCCCTTTCTGTTTGACCACAGGCTTTCTCTGATCTCTGAGTTACAGTGCCTACCTAACTTGTAGCCCACAGGTTTCCAGAGTAATGTCCCTATATTAAGTTAGACAGGACAGCTGAAAGTATGGGGTGCATACATATATATATATATCTATATGTATATGCATGTGTGTGGTGTGTGCATACATATGCTTTTGTACATACAGTGTTTTTCATGGGGACCAGGACTAGCTCATGTGCTGCCACTTCATTGCAAGGAGATGCTACAACACAAACTAAACACAAACAATACAGCAAAACAGCACGAAGGTTATTGCACATTTGTACATAAAACGTTGCAGACTGTCCCTTCAGTCAGTATTTGGTGATAAAGAGGACTCCCAGGGTATTCAGTGGTTCAGGCAGGACAGAAGGCTGTATGAGGTTTGCACTGGCTCAGTATGTAGGGTGGTAAATGGGAGTAAATTGGAATTTAGTATTGGACATTTTTTCCTTCAGAGGCTTCTTCATTGTGAGATTATAAACTATTATCAGAAATTGTGTCAAATCCTTTAGGATTTAAATACGCCAACAAGCATGTACATTCTGTCGTGGAGATAAAGGCTTATTTTGATATTTTTTCTGAAATAGCCCATTCAAATGACATGAAATAAGCAGTGTGGTGGTTTTGTTTCCAAGATTCACTCCACCATGAGTCACTTTCTCTCAGACAGAAGGAGTTGGCTCAGGATGTGTGATCCTGTGCACAGCATGGCGGGTTTTGTCAAATATCTGGCCTGTCTGGCAAGACTGTTGTAGCCTTCCATGGCCATGGGGCAAAACAGCTGCCTCTGGGTGAGGCCTGGCTGTGCTGAGCTGTCAGACACGGCTTCAGCAGGATTCTGAGCATAAATACCTTGAGTGGGTCCAGCCTGAATGCACCAGGCACAATCAGCCTGACCACTCACACCGGGGGGAGCTGCTCCACCTGGATTTTGTCTGAAGCCAATTAGGAAGCATTTATAAAGCCTCCTCTGGTACTGAGTGAGGGTGTCTGTTTCCCAGGAAGAGGGTGGGATATTCTGCTGCAGAAGCTGTGCTTGGGACACTGTTTCTGGGGCCTTCAAGTTTTCATCAAAGGAAGTCTGAAGTACTAAGAGCTCTGGTGGTGTAAGTTACCTTAAATGCTTCTTTAATTCTGTTTATTCCAGACAGCATGATAGTGGTTTTCAAAAGAAATTACAATCTACAGAATACATTTGTGTATACAGAAGCTGTAGTTAGGAGTATGTGCTGGATCTGGCTCCTTGCTATAGTGCTGTATTCTAGACTGTTACACTGTTGTAGCAGCCAGAGAAGGGAGCTGGATTTCAATGAAGAGTTCATCAAATTCAATTGTAGGCTTTTCCACTGGATGTGTAAGTCTGGGCTTGTGAAACAGCTCAGCCTTAAAAATCACAATTCTTTTGAAAACTTGGTATCCTAATGTAAATGTCTAAGTAGGGACTGTTGTGTGTTGTCCAGCAGAGAAAACCAATCAGGATGGGGAACTCCCAACCAAAAACCTTCCTGAGGCAATTAGTGTATGCTGAAGCACAGACCTTGCAGTTCCCATCCTGGTTCTACTGAGCACAGAGGCAGGGAAACTTCATTGTTTTGGTCCAAACCAGGAACTGTTTCTATTTTTTTATATGTTCTGAAGGCCATTGCTTCATCCCCTGAGGTGCTTGGGGAGTTCAGGCACTGGCCAGAAAAAGAGCTGGCCCTCAGTCACTGGGGCTTGTAAACAGTGCTGTTGACTTCCTGGACAGGCTGCCTGGATAATGGGTGGCTGTGGATTGTCTCTAGTGTAGGGTTCCTGTTAAGAAGCTGTTGGCTGGTTTTTAAGAGATTATAAATGCTGTAAGCACACAGATGAGTTGAGAAATCTGTTAGTGGTAGCCACAAAGCTATGCAATAGCTGTATGCTGAGAAACTGAACTGTAAGGCAATTAATAGCACCTTGTAAATGCAGATCTGAGGTGTTCCTGTTTTTGTTGGTTGACTTCTAACTGCATGTGTGAAACATCAGAACCCACAGACACCCAAAAACCTTGATTCTGCCAACTTCATGCACATTTGCAGCCTGCAAGCTGCTCTAGAGAGCTGCAAATGTGATCCTTTCTATCTTTAGTTTCAATAATGACAAAATAAGTCTGTTCTTATTTCTTTTCCTGGCTCTACAAAGAATTAGGACATGCAAAGTAGAGGGAATGTGAAAATTGTCCACTAAAATTACTTTAGATATGTTTGGTGTGAAACACCAGCCCCAAAGTTTTTGCTGGATTTGAGTGCTGTGTGATGCAGGAATTCCATTTTTTTGGGAGAGCCCACCCAGACAGCAACACATTGCCTTGCCCACCTCTGCTTGTTCAGCCCCAGCCAGCCCTGCCTGAAGTAGATTGCAGACCATCCTGCAGAGCTGGATAGGAAGGGCTTGGGACTGCCTTTCCATCACCTCCCTGCCCAGCCTATGGAACTGCTCCAGGCCACAGGAACCCCCAAAAGGAGTCAGAACGACCTCCATTAAAAACTTTGCTTTGTGCACTTGAACCTTGTGAGAGGCCCCTCCACCAGGTGTGATGGGCAGACTGGGCTTGCAGAGGGGAGCCCATTATTGCAGCTTGATGTGCTCACCTGGGCTCTTACCACTCTTGTCAGCTTCCTGAGTCTTCAATATCCAGGCTAACAACTGACTGGAAAAAGCAATGTTTCAATCATTTAGCTGAGTTGATTTTCCCTGGCAATACTAAACAGGGGTTTTGCCTTTGTGCCTCAGTTCCCTGTTAGTATAACTGGGATGGTGTCACTGTCTCACCTCTGATGTGTTCAGTGGGTGAACAGATTGCAGGGCCCTTGGGTAATGTAGCAATCGGAACTCCAGAGCCATTCAAGAGGGACAAAGGAGTTCTGCTGGGTTTGTTTTCCAAAAGTGGCACTTATCCATAGCTGCAGGTATGTACTTAATTCCGCCATAAGATGAATGTGGTTTCTGCCCACCACTGGCTTCACTTTGCTTTAAAATGTAATGTGTTGTGGCCAAGTCATTCAAGCTAAGAAAATATCTGTATTCCACTGTTTTTTTTCCTTATTCTTCCAGTGACTGACAATTTATGGAAAAGATCAATTCTTTATGCTAACAACTTCCTCCCCAGATTCCCTTGACTGCTAATGCTGATGTGATTATTGCACAAGCACACACGCTTCTGTCCATGTTGGCTTTTTAAGGCTCCTTCAAAAGCCCATTTTCTATGTTGTCCAAATGTTTGCCATTAAGATGTGTCTTGGTGTGTAGGGTTTGAGTGCTTTGGAAAATTTGCTGTCGAAATAGGAAGGTCAGCATTTACATATATTTTTCCAACTGAAACAGCTTCTTGTGACCATAAGGTGGCAGTGGGTGGGGAAAGGATAAAATATGAAAGCAAATCATTGGGACATTAAATCGTAATAAAGGCAGAGCAGGAACTGCAGGCAGCAGTTAGCTCTTTCTGATTGATTCCAGCAGAAACTTTTCTCTCTGTCTGTCCATGGTGGTGTATGTTTTTGCTTTGTCTCTTTTCATGAGCTCATCAAAGCTGATTACGCAGCCTTGCTGTGAGGGCTGTGAAGCTGAGCTGAGCAAATCAGGCCATCCCTGTGGATATAGAAATGAGTCAAATGACCTCCAAAAGCATGGATCTTAAAATATGATTGTATAAACTAACAGATCTCAATGGTGATTAATGTAAGGGACTCTTGGAACATCAGAAAATGAAGGCTGGTGTGGAGAGGGGAGAAGCAGCAGCAACCTCTTTAATTGAAGTTTCATTTTACTCTTCCAACACACAACCCTGACACATCCAAGGGCAAATGCGCACAGCATTGAAATAGTGAAGGAAGGGGGAAGGGACGTTGGAAACTACAGCTGGAGTGAAAGTCACTTCTGCCAGCAAATCAAAGGGCTTGTGCAAGTCAAAGCTGGAAAGGGAAGTCCTGTTCCCTGATGGAGCAAATGGAAGCCTTGTCCTTGATGTTAAAGGTTTAAACACTGTTTGAACTGTAAAGTAGGGCAGTGTTAACGCATATTTCGGTGATTTTCCCATCAAGTAAAGTTGCATTTCCTTATGAAATTAAGTGGATAAGGGGAGTGCAGGGTGTGAGATGCTCAGGTGTTGTACTGAGTTGGGTGTCAGCAGCTCTCCTCTTTGAAATTCACACCCTGGTTATGTGAAGGATCTTGCCAAATTAGGTCCATCAGGCACTTGCCAGACTTGCTCTGCTCTTCTTGGGGTGGTTCCTGTTTTATTAGGTGGCAACTTGCTAATACTGGGTTAAATTTGGATGTGGCTTGTGGGCTGTTTGCAGTTGTACCTATGACAGTGTGAGACATTTTTCTTTAACTTCCAGGTTTCCCTTTGAGTGCTGAGATCCAAAAACTTGGCTGATAACCATGGTTACTACTCCTAGTTGATGCACATGTGCATCAGCAACTGCTGCCAGCTCTTGTAAAGATGTTGGTGATTTGTTTTGTATTGAAAAACAAGCATGAATGCAATGTGAGAGTCCACTGTTGAACCTGGGTGACCCCACATCTGAACGATTGTGGAGTAATTTTTGGCACTGGCAAAAAGGCTTCTGTGTAGTAAGGGCTCAGCAAGGATCTACCTCTTGCTTTGTCCCCACTCTTGTTATAAATCAGATTACTCCACTCTGATCTCTCACACAGGTGATCAGATCAGAGGTGGTAGTTTATAAACTTCCAGGCATCAATGGAAGTCAAGTGGTTGGAGACAAAGGAGCTCTGAGCCCCATCCCTGGCTGGCAGATCAGAGAAGGATTGAAGAGCTGGAGTAGAAATTGCTTCTTTCAGAGAGAGGCAGTGCAAGTACATTGATGCTCGGAGTAGAAAGCTGGAGGTGTCTCTTAAATATCCAGTGAGCCTTAATGACTCTCCTTTTCCACCCTCGAGCCATTTGTCAGAGAGAAAAGGAAGTTGTGAAGTGGTTTTGTATGTAAATTCTCCTTCTGTAACAGTCCTGTCACTTGAGGGTATTATTCCAAACAGGCTGGTTACAGTTGCTGCCCACCGAGGGCACCACTTGGCCCTCTGTACTTGTCAGTGGTGTGCGGGACACCCGGGCTGCTGTCGGGAGGTGTTCCCGGTTTGCTCGGAGCTCCCTGCAGTGAGTCCACATGCCAGACTCCACGTGCACTTGTTGCCTTTACAGGAGTCGGAGATGACAGCAGAGAAACTCTGGAGCTGTGTCTGCTGTGTCTAATAATTTTTTTGCTAGTGCTTATATAATGAAAAAGGATCAGAGTTGAGCTATGCAGAGGTTGGGGGCAGCTACACCATGGGTGGCCATGCATATGCCAGCTTTAAACCAGCCAGGGGTGGTGGAGAATGCAAGAATGGGCTGGGAAACCCCAGCTGGACTTGTGTGTGTGTGTGTGTGCACTATGGACTTGTGATGGGCATCACAGCTGTGACAGGACCAGACACTGACACTGGCCAGCCACCCTGCCAGCTAGTTAAGCAGCTGAAAATATGCCATGCACTGGAAACACAACTCCCAGTGTGTAATCACACTTACTTAATGTGATTGTACTACAAACTTCTAAGTGTATGCCTATGGGCTGAGGTTTTCTCACCATACCCAAATTATGGAGGTCCCAGATCACTCTCCTCTTGCACCAGTAGTTTTAGCCAGGGTGGCAGGAATTAAGGCTGTTTTTCCTGACATCTGAGTTGCAAAATAGGCATGAGGTTTAACATAGAAACTATTTGAATTTTATTTGGAGGTAAACTTGTAGCCTGAACTCTGTGTAAATTTGAGGCTTCTCACCTTTATTCTCAAACTCCTTTGACAAGGGCAAGACAGATGTTATCCATTTGCTGTGGGGCATTCAAATGAAAATAACTTGTAATTACAGTTGTAAGCTCTCTTTGATTAGTGTAAAAGCACCCTTAGAATAAATGAGAGTTGGCCTAAGAGAATGGAAATGAGCAGAGCTGTTGCAAAGATGACATTGCATTCATACAGTCCCAGGTATCTCAAAATGCCAGGTAAGCAGTAAATAATTTTTTTTTGCTGTATCCAGCTCAATAAACTGAGATAAAGTGGGGCTCCTACCATTTTTCCCCTGCAACTTATATATAGTCATCTTCAATCAGAAACAAACAATTTTATAAGCCCTTAAAGTGAAATTATTAGTTTAGGTTGTGCTTCATTTAAAAAATGCTGCCTTTCTGTTTGTGTCAAGTTTTAAGCCTTTGGAGCTTGTTTCCATGCTTACCAATAACAATGGTATAGGAAGATGTGAATTTAAGCTAGGAAATGAAGGCTGGGAATGTTCCATATTCACATGCTTCCAGCAGCTGAGGCTCCAATCACCAAAATGCTCAGGTTATATCTCTTGTAAAATTTTGTATGGGTAGTGAGAATCCACAGTGTTCTCTGTCTTTAAGGCTTTACTTTTAGGATGCACTTGAAAATCTGAATCACTTTGGCAGTAATATTCTAACACCAACTTTTTCCTTTCAACTAAGAAGGCCCATTTGGCCCTCCATGTCTGTCACAGCCATACAGTCCATTAGTGGTGGTGGCCTTGGATGTGGCACTGTGTTAACAAGCACTGCTGAAGCTGGGAGGGGCTCACAGGGACTGGTGACTGACCCACCTTAGGCCCTGTGTTGGAGGGAGGTTAATGAAGAAATACTGTAGTAGAAAAGATGTCAGGCATGAACTGAGAGGGCAGATGAGCCCTTGTAGATGTGCTCTGGAGGAAACTGAGTGGAATTTTTGAGTTGTTACCTTGTTAATTTGGTTGTTAATAACATGAATTCCCTGGAAAGAGGGTGAGTTAATATACTCTAACTAGCATGCTGACTATCTGAGAAAACACTGGGACAAGATAGCAGCTCACATACCACATCATGGCATTGATTTCTTTTAAAGTTCTCAATTGACTCCTAGTTTAAAATCAATGCTGTGGTATGACCTAAAGACAGCAAATAAGATGGCTATCTAAGGAAATATTTCTCCAAGTGCCTTTAAAGATCAGCTTCATGTTCCACAACAATGTCCAAGTTACTTAAATGAAAGAACAGAACAAAGCTCTCTTCTAAAAGGAAAGGTTTTGTTCATCTTATAAATATACACTAACTAGAAATAACAGCTTCAGTTGGGAGAAATGGAAACAGCTTTGTTTCCAAAATAAGATATGAAGCATTTGCACTTAATCACAGTTACAAGATATTCTCTTTGCTTTTAATAGTAATTGAGCACCAGGAGGAGTCTGTGCCCCAGTCAGCAGCTGTGGCAATAACTGGGCTCCTCCTCTTTCACCTGCTGAATTGGCTGGTGGGTGATCATGCACCAGACCCCTCACTCTCTTACACAGCAGCTTCTCTATTGCAGAGTAGTTACTTATTTTTACTGCCTTTGCTGTTACACACTAATATTTTTGTAGCTGGCACTGTGTGGGAGCTGAGGATGATTTCCTTGTTGCATCCATGCCCTGCTCACAGCTGGCAGAGCTGCTGGCTCAGCACTTCTTGCTGGTGGTTCTGTTGTACACCAACAGCTTTTTATAAGGGAATATGATTGTTCCCTTAACTAAAGTGTTGTGATGGGAGGTTTTATGTTTACTGAGGTAGCATTTAAACCTTATATGGCCCTAGGAAGGGAGAGCAGTGAGTAGGAGCAGGGTGGTGATATGGTCTCTCTGTGCTGTGGAGCAGCATTTGAATTCTGTCTAGTTTGGGCTCCACATTCTGTAAGTACAGTGGAACAGTGGGGATGGCACAGGCCTGACTGAGATTTTGGGGGCAGAAATCACATGTGTTTTCTTGGGATTGCAGGCATATCTGTACTGAGCAGGGAACAGCAGTATGGGGAGTCCTGGCTTGGTGGTGGACAAGTGAGTTTGCATTCTCGAAAGCATCTGGCAGCTGAAGTCTCTGGGAAACAAGATGGCCATGGCTTC
Source organism: Calyptomena viridis (assembly GCA_013390005.1). NCBI lineage: Eukaryota > Metazoa > Chordata > Aves > Passeriformes > Eurylaimidae > Calyptomena > Calyptomena viridis. The sequence goes on from WEIV01023058.1 coordinate 154,999, forward strand.
TGTTCCCTTCAGGAGTTCATCTTCATGGACCTTCAGGTTACCATGAGGATGCTGTGCATAAGTGCACTTACAGAAAGGAAGTCCTGGAGACCTTTGAGCTCTTGCTGCCTTGGTTTCCTTCTCTGCAGAATGTTGGAACCAGGGAGACAAATTGTCTGAGATCATGAATTGGCCTTGGCCGGCCCTGCTCAGCTCTGGCTAAACAACACTGTTTGGATGGGCATAAGTAACAGAACAAATTCTTTGGCTTGCTTTGTTTTCTTTTTTTATGATGTAAAATGAAGCTTCTATGCTTAAGCTTTCCAACTGAGACAGTGAGGGAATATAGCCTAGGATTGTTGATGTTCTTGTAAGTCTGGAGAGCTGAATAAACATCCCTGTGCTTCCTGTTAGCTACGAGGCGATCAAATAGTGGTGGGTAATTCACTGAACTCCATGACCCCTCCCTTTTTGCTGGAATTTGAAACCTTTGGAGATTCAGGTACCTGGCCTGTTATTACCCTTACAGTATCTACTGGTGCATTCAGCAGAGAATCTTGCACTATTACAAATCTTCCATTCTCTGTGTTCATAAGTGCCTGGCTAATTGCTTATTACTGTACTGCAAAGCTGCACATGGCAGAGCAGATGCCAGCACTTGGAAGGGCTGGATGGAGCTTGGGTTCCTATTCCAGCCTGCTCAGTGCAGTGGCTGTGAGAATGAGAGGCACTGAGGAGTGCTGGAAAGTGTAAGCCAGAGACAGCCTTCTTAAAAACCAGGACAGTCAGCAGCAAATGTTAAGTACACTGTTAGAGAGCAAAGATTTCCCTGCTTTAATCCTTCAGCAGTGAAGGAATACATCATATGAAATAAATAAAGCAAGAGGTCTGCCACAGAGGAAGCACACTTGTGTTCTCAAACAAATGTTGGGATAATTGAGTCCTGTTTTGTCTGCTGTGCAGCTTCTTATAGTTCGTCATTCAAATCTTGTTGTGTCTTTATCTACAGAGTGAATGTATCTGAGAAATGTTCTTTTGGGCAGATTTGGGAAAGCTGCTCTAGGAACATCAGGTGGTTCTCTTTGCTTTTCCCACTGTTTTTTGCAAGTTACCTATTTTTTTAATGAACTAAATTCTTTCAGTCAAGTCTGATAGTTGTAGCCACATGTCTGCAATTTGTCCAGTCTAATTTTGCAGGCTCCTCATGTGAAGAGGAGGTGGAGCTGGTTATTTAGGAGAGGAGGTATGAAATGCCAGTGTAACATGCCCCATTTAACACCCAGCTTGTCACTACATCAGCTGCCTGGCTGACAGAAGAGTGTAGAAGTATTTCTGGACCGAGTGGTAAATTTGTTTTTTGAAGAAAACACCTGGGAAGCTTTCACTTCCCTGCAGGTCCCTGAAGTAAGACACCAAAGAAGGGTGCTCGGTAACTTCAGGGTGATGTTTTCTAGAGCGAAGATTTTGCTGCTTTTTCTTTCTACGTTAAGACCGAAATCGCACGGTTAAAAATCGAGGTGGAAAAGCTGCCTTCGGGAGCAGGAGGAGGTGAGGTTTGCCAGACAAAGCCATCTAGTGGCCGCTGCGGGAGGCAGGACGCTCAGGGTTGAGGCAGCAGAGGTGCGAGGATGTCCTGCCGGCGGGGCTGCAGCTGCCCCCTCCTGAGCAGAGATGGACAGCACTGGGTGCTGCTTGGCTGGGCAGGTACAGGGAATGACCCGCCCTGGCCTGTCACATGGTCAGGCTGCCTGTGACAAATGTTCGCGTTGATGAATAGAAGAGAACACCACAGTGGTGGCTGCTGTGGAAAAGCACTGCCAGAAATAAAGTGACCCGAGTAAAAGCCTGACTGAAGTGTGTGAGCCCAGCCTGAGCACTGAGCGTGGTCACCCTGGGATGCACCAAGGGTGGCTGAGTAACAATTAGCTCCTGCCGGAATGCTGCACTTCATCTTGAATCACGGAATATTCCGAATTGGAAGGGACCTGCAAGGGTCATCAAGTCCAACTCTTAAGCCAGTGGCCCCCACTGGGGTTGAACCTGCACCCTGGGACATGATTAGCACCATGTTCCAACCAGCTGAGCTATCTCAGGGTCACGTGTGAGGAGATGTGTACCTCCTTTAATTAAAATGCTCTGGATCACCACTGAATTTATTAGATTGTTATATTCTCAAAAAATTCAGTTTAAAAACCAAATGGTTTTGTTTTGACACATTCTAAATGTTTTGACACTTGCATATAATTTTAAAAGTCAAAAACCATAGAGTTTGGACAGCAGCTTTCACTTGATCACCATATGCAGTTTTTCTACTTCTCATGAAAAAACTGTCAACCAAAAATGGTTCATATTAAGCTGGAATAGTCTCCCATGCATTGTCTAGTTCAGTAAATGAACAAAAAATCATTAGTCTTTGCTATGTGAGGCCTTAGTTTAAGATGATACCTTGGAACTTTGTCATCTGCTGCTCTCAGAGCTGGCACTATAAACTTTCTGGGAGGTATTACAGAATGCACACTGGAGGTACATATTTATGAGGAAAACAGCTACCTAGGCAGTATAGTGTGGCACTGCATGAAGTTTGCATTGCCAAATGCAAGGGAAGCACAGAGACCATTGAGGGCCCATGACAGGAATGGGTGTGGGGAGTATTTTAATGTGGTCAATGAACAATGGGTTTTGGTGAGGAAAGGCAGCAAAGTAGACAAGGCAGCAGAGATTGCTGCTGCTGTTCCCTTCTCAGGGAGAAGACAAAAGATGAAACAATTCTTTACTTCAGTAGCTGAGCCTAATTGCACAGCTTCCCAAATGTCTTCGTAGTGCATGTACTGTGGGTTCAGCCACAAATACAACCCTGTTATTAGCATCTAACTCCAATGTACCTGACACATACAGGGCTGCATTTAGTGCCTTTTCTGAAACTTTTAAGGGTACTTCTGGTATTATTTTTCTTCCTTAAGAGCCTGTTTCTAATTTTAACAAAGATTGAGGAACCCCAAGATAATCAAGAGCTGGTGGGATTTTTGGGCTCCAGATCTTCAAAGTACTTGCTGTAAGCTTATCCCTTGCCAGTATCCAAACTCCAGAATATGAACAGTGAGCCCAAGCCCAGTAATGAAGAGGTAGAAAAAACGAATGTGCATTTGATTTTTTTTTTCCTAGCCCTTTCTTTTATCCTGACTCTGGTAAACTATTTTTGGTTATTTTAGGTATCCAGTTAAATGGGTTGGTACACTTGGCATTTCCAATATTGCACCTTGAATGACTTGTGTGAATGTGGTGTGTGCCTTGGGAACAAGCAACTGAATCCATCTTAGCTTAAGAAAAGCAAAAACTGAGCAGTTACTTCCTGTTTCTTTAATGTTTTTTCGTTTGCTTGTTTCTTTTGAAGAGTGGAAGCACAAAAGAGGATATGGGATCAGAAAAGATAAGTTTCCATGTCAGGTGGAATAGAAGAGACTATCTGGGTAATCCCTCCTTCTTTGCCAATGCCACGTAACACAAACAGCACCAACAGACTTGTCAGGCCACATTTCCCCATTTTCAATGTAACTGCTCATTTTAAGTTGTTGGTTGAATAAACAGATGGATTTTTCATAATGCTTAAAAGGAGTTAAAGGACAAAGGCACTTAAAGAAATCAGATGCCAGGTCTTTAACTAATGGGACTATACAGAAGAGACCCTTTAAAGATGGCTTGGCCTAAGTGATCCAGCAGCCATAAAGGCCTTATTATGGGTCAACAAGTTATTTTGTGGACAATAGTGCCTCTTGAAGAACTTACACAATCAAAAATTAGATTTGTGCAGAGTGCTTAATGTTATTGAAGTCTTAATATAAATGCATGAGCTTCCCTGAGCCAGCTGTGTGTGCTTCTGTCTGCACTTCTTTTCTAAAATGCTGGCTCTCTTGCAGCTTTTCCTAAGTGACATATTCTGGGGATTTCTTTGCTTCAAAATAGCATTTTTATCTTCATTGTGATCCAATGGATGTCTTCCTTTCACTGTATTTTTGCAGGAGTAAGGTGGGGAGGAATGTCACAACAATTCTAAACAAGTTCATGCTTTAGTATTTAATAATGCAGTGCTGTTTCTTTAAAAGCAATCCAAATTCAGCTGTGGGCTGAATTTGTGGCCATACCTGTTATGTTAGACTGTAAAAGGCAGGTTTTTGGTGAAGACTTGAGCATTTGAAAACATAAGGTTTTATAGAATACATTGCATCTTTATTGCCTTTGGTGGTAGTGAAAGTCTGGATGCCTTATGGGAAGCATAAGGAATTGCTGAGGAGATATTCACATCTCCTAGATATTCTAAGGTCAAATTTCACCTATGACTTCTCCACTTACTCTTAAAGGATCTTTCCCTGTGGTGTCTAGGGCCTGATCCAAATGTATTGAAATATATGGGAGCTCTTGCAATGACTGCCAAAACCCTGAAAAGGCATCCTAAGTGCCTTACTGTGTAACACCTGATTTACATTGATTTCTCACTGAAATCGAAAGTGACTTCCCAGGTTAATGAGAACTTTCCTTTGTCCCTCCAAAGGAGTGTTGCAGGCAGCTTTGGAAGCTCTGCTTTGGTTGTCTGTGCTTTGAGCAGAGTCACAGCTGCTGGTGCCAGGCTGTTTGCTGCTCCATCCAGTTCATGGTGGCTGGGGGCTCTGGGCCTGAGGCGCAGGAGGGAGGCCGGGCAGGTGTGGTGTCTGTGCACTCGGGTTCCTGAGCAGCTCTCACAGGGACCCCATGCTGGGCCCCTGTCATGTGAGGGCTGTCAGCAAGGCTGGGGGCTGCTGGGCCTGCCTCACTCTTGGAGGACATGTGCTCATGGGAGGGGTACACTTGGAGTTGCTGTTGCCCACAGGGATGTTTTGGGCCCCTTGCAGAGAACCACTATGATCTGACTTCTGAACTGTTTCTGGAATTTGCCCCTTTTTCAGCTTTACAGTTTGAGGTCAAATGGTGACTCGTGGATTAGGAGTAGATGTGGTTGGCAGAGTTCTCTTGATGTTTAGTCAGGGTATCATCCTTTTGAGTCCTAGGGCAGGAGACCCACCTCTCTAAGGGTTCCTGTGCTGCCCAAGGGACACAGAGGTGGCTGTACCTGCACCTTCCCTACTGTGACTGTAACACCTTCAGGAGGCCTGTGAGGGGGGATGTTTCTAATCCCAGCGTTTTTGGAGTGCTTAATTGCTGCTAGTTTGGCCTTCCTGAAGTGCCTGGGCAAAGGAATAACTCTGACATTCCCAGATGTGCTGATCCCAAGCCATCTTGGAGACCTACAAAAGGAACTGACCCCAGGATAGCTGAGCCCCTGCCAGGCCCTCATCTCTGGTGCAGTGTGTTTTGCTGGGAAGGCAGCTCTCTTGCAGAGAAGGAGCAAATCCTGACTGAAGTCTTCAGTAGGATTTAGATTAAGCCCACAAATCCTGATTCTGCCAAGATTTAAGCTCACGCATAACTTTGCATATGTGAATAGTCTTGTGGAGGTCAAATGAATTAAAATAATGCACAAATAACAAATTAAAATAATGCACCTGCTTAAGTCTTGGCGGTATTGAGGCCATAATGAACTGGAAAAGAAACAGAAAAGGGAGGAAAAGCTGACTTCTTCAGAGCTATTAAGGTGTTATTTCAGAAACCCAGGCAGTAACAATTGTGTTTACGTGTACCATGCAAAGTCTAAATGAAGTGGAATGTTTGTTCATCCGTGTCGTGTATTTGGGTCAGTAAGGGATCCCACATGGCTTCAGAGGTTTGGCTTGTCTGTTCTATTCAGAAAAGCACCTGAAAGTATTAGTTTTTTAGTCTGATCCCAGTGAAATCAGTGGGTGTTTTTACTGTAGAGCAACTTCAGGATTTGGATTGCAGGCCTTATTAAAAATGGGCCCAAACTGAAACAAAAAACCGGTGTGACAGTGCTGCAAGGGTTTCTGCTTTTGGATGAGGGTCCTGGAGACACCTTGTGTAGTTCCTGTCCCTGGAGCAACCTGTGATACCTGAACAACCTGAGGCAGGCAGGAAAAGGGGTACAAGTGGAGATGCTTTTGGTGTCCACACAATCAAAAGCAACACTTGAGGAAATCCAAGTGCATTGCCTGAGCCACAGGGTCCCAGGGAGCTCCATGGATAAAGGGTCTTGTTCCCAGGAGCTGTAGCTGAACCAGTGGGGTTGGGTGTTTGTGATGGGGTAAGAGGCAGGACAAGTACCAGTACACATGGGGCATAAATTGTAATTCAGAGGGTGAGATCTAATCATCACACTACAGGCGATGAGAGGCTTCTGCTGTTGTCTTTGTATGAGAAGATCAGCTGGGAGTTTCTGCTTATGACATGGTGTGGGGGCCAGAATTTAGAGAGGGAGATAGATTGAGATATTGAAATCTAATGGTAATCAGAATACTCATCTCTGCCATGACACTCTTCATCCATAGATCACAAATGGGAACGCATCACTCACTGAATGTAGGGAAAGAAGGTGAAACGGTTTTTTCCAAGTGTCCCAGTTGGGCAGCACAGAGCTCCCAGGGTTATTGCTGCCCAGTGCCAAGGACCAAAGAGGTCTGGGGGAGAACAGTCTCCATTCAACTCCCACTGAAAGGATTTTTAATGATACCTTTCTTTTTAAATGTATCTTTTTGTGAAGAGAGTGAATTGTCACTATGAGGAAGTTCTGCTCTGTCTCTATTTGTGTGTATTTGCAAATACTCTCTGCCCAGGCAAAAAACCACAAGCGTGTATGAATACATGTGGCTAATTAGTGGCTTCAGAGCCACAGAATCACTGCTGTAAATATCTCCTTAGGCACAAAAACAATAATTAAAAAAATAGGTAAAAAGTTTTCTTGCATATGTGCATTTGCTGTTCATTAGCTGTAGAAAGACACTTTCAAACTACTAAATGCTATTAGACACTTCAGAGAAAATAACCTACCGAGTGTGTGTTTGTTTTAACTAGAAATTCTTTGGAAGGACCAGAAGTATGAGCAGCTGGTAAACTTCTCTTGATTATTTTCCCTTACGTTGCTAATAATGAACTCAAATGATTTTAGCACCTTAAAAATACTCTGCTTAAACAGCCTATGCGTAGGCAAATTTAGAGCTGTACAGAAGTCCTGGAACACAGAAGTAATGATGAGGGGAAAGAGACAAAAAAAAACTGGGGGCAAAGAGAACTGAGAATGGGGGGAGTACAATAGTGATCCACGGAAAGAGGGAGACTGGAGTTCAGCCTGGCTGTGCTGTTCCTCCTCCACTTGTGAGGGGTCTGCCAGACTGACTTTGACACTGTCCTCCCAGGGTTTCCTTCTGGAGGGGAGAAGGCTCTTCCTTCACTGCAGTTTCCACTTGGCTGTGAGAAGTTTGGATTTTGATACCAGCATTTTATAACCAAAAGTTGTCTTAAGCATTCTCATGCAAGCTCACTGCCCATTTTGCAGCAGCACAGGGCGGTGAAGTTATTCTACATTTATAAACCCAAGGAATAGGTTAATTGCCAGTTGGCTGTAATCTCAGTGTGTGACAGCAGCATGAGGGCCAACGGGAAGGACAGAGCAGCTTTGTGTCCTTTCAGAGCACTGTAGGGAGATGGAAAGGTGCTAATGCTGCCACCACTTCATGAACATCCTTGGAGCTGGAGGGCACCAGATGTGAAAGCCAACTAAGTACAGTTTCCCACACAGAATGAAGGGGGAAGGTGGGGAGGCAGAAACAACTGGGATTGCAGCAAAGTGAAATTGCTGTGGCTCTTCCAGGGACTTTGATGCTACCAGAGCATGGAGGTTGGTTGTTTTTCCTTGCAGGTAGCTCTGTATTTTGTGTAGCTCCCAGTGAGAGCCTGGTGCTCTGGCACCTCCAATAGACAGCCAGAGCACAGGGATTCGCTGTCCCTTCAGTGGGATGGAGAATATGCGAATTCCTTTCATTGGACTGGCTGTGGTGACCCCTCTGCTCCAATTGGTTCCTGCCCTGCAATATTTAAACTGTTTTGCAAGCAAGAAAAAAAGCAACCTCAGCTCTTTGTTCAGCTGAAGTAGGAAAGACTCCAAAAATTACATGAAAGAGAAGATAGAGCAAAAAACCCACCCCAAAAGGCAAAGCAAATGGGCTGTGAAAGTGCTGATAGGGGAAATGTTTTCATGAAGCAGCAAGTGCTCTGAGTCACTCTTCTCCTCGGAGTCCAGTGTTGCTCCTGTTGCCAACTGCAGGAGTTTTGGCAGCAGATCAGAGGGGTGGGATCAGGCCCTTCCTTGCACTCCTGTCAGTGCTGTCTGGGGCCTTGTGTTTATTACACTCAGTTCTGCGAGGAGTCACCAGCTGTGCTGCACATCCCCCTGGTGTGGAAGTAAGACTGATGGCCGTTTTTCCCGTGGGAATGTCACCTGGGGGCTTGGAAACTGCTATTCCTGTCAAATGCTTTAGGAACTCCCATGCCAACCTGGGCAGGGACTTCTTGTCTCCAGGCTATGGGAGATGTTCTTTCCCCACTGTTCCTGACTGCTGGAGTCATGGAATCATAGAATGTTAAAGCTTGGAAGGGACCTTAAAAGTCATCCCACCCCCTGCCACGGACAAGGGCACCTTCCACTAGCCCAGGCTGCTCCAAGCTCTGGCCTGGCCTTGGGCACTTCCACAACCTCCCTGTGGCCTCCTTACTCCTGGGTTTACCAGCACTGTGGGAAGAACAGCCTATAAGACACAGTTTAGGTAATGGATCTTTGTAATTTCATTAATTTCCCTTCCAATTTCTCCTTCATCCCAGCAAAAGATGTGTATGGGGGTTATGTGCAGTCTATAAACACTAAGGAGGGAGGCTCTGTGCAGCAGTTAAGGCATTTTTCCTGTGGACATTGGCATTTAGCACTTAACTCCCGAATTACTTACAGTTATTTACAATTGGTGTGCTCAGCTTTTAAATCTTCCTTGGCTTTGCTCTACTGAAAGCCCTGAAAAAATACCTCTGAGAAAGTAGACAAGCAAACAGCAAAAATTGTTGGTCTTTGTAAGACTTTATAGTCTTTGTTTAGTTACAGAACTAAAAAACAAGATTATTCTACCTGAAACAATGTATTTCTGAAAAATACATCTGAGACTGTATCCCAAATCCTGCCCTAAAAGTTCTCATTCTTAAGGCAAAGTCATGCTTCAAGGCCTTTGTTACCAGAATGACAAAATCTTCCCATGTGGTCTCTAATATCATCACAAATGGCCCTTTTAAGTTTGACTGACAGCTCAGGTCTGTCTTCCTTTGATTATAAATGAGGTAAAGTTTTTTCATAGAAAAATGGTATTTTATAGAAGATCTCTCAGCAGTAGAACTAGTAAAATTTTCAAACACAGTTTACTCATTGTAAGGTGAGGTTTTGGCTGAAAAGGTAGGAAAATCTATATCTCTAATTACTAAAGTTACTACCTGGTGCTTCACTTTAAAAAATGCTGTTAACCACAGGACAGGAAAACAAAATATTTCAGATTGAGGTAACTTTTTAGTTTGGCACCCAGAATGTATCTTTCAGTTGTGTGCAGTTTGGGTTTTTCTTTCTGCAACACAGTTTAATGAATAGGAAGTGGCCATTTGTGGGAACACAAAGCAAGTTTATCTGATTTTTATCTATCATTATAAAAATAAAGTCAGTTTGATATGGTCAGCTGATCCTCAGCATTTTAATTCAGATGGGTTAGAAATTTACCTCCCCTCAGCTGAGATGTGGTAATTGACCAAGTGTATTTTCCCATTTCAAAAGCAAAGTAAAAGTAACTTATCCTATTTACTGTTCTAGTAACATCCTAAAATACTTTCCCTTAATTATTTGTGATTACATTTCCATGTTTAGGTAAGCTGCAACTCTGGGGGTGTTGGTTCCCACTAGTGGGATAAATTCTGCACTTGGAAAAAGAATCTCACAGGCAAAATTTCATCTAAGGAGAGAACATGTATTTTTCTCCTACAACTATTAGCATTTAATGCATGTCCAATAACAAGTCAGAGCTGGTCCGCTGTTAAAATTTGCAGATTTAAGTCTGCTCAGAGGAAGTAGATGAAGTCTTGGAAATTATTTGAGTCGAGGACATGGAGAGGTGCTTTTGCTTTTGGCATTCAGGCAATGGAGCAAGGCTCAGGAATGATGCCTTGGAACTCGAGGAAAGCAGTTAAGGCTATAACACTATACAAGTAGTGAAAATACTTTATCCAGATGAAAATAGTAACTTCATATCAGTGCTGAAAAAGTTTAAAAGATGGAGTAATCAGTGCAAGCAATTTTAGGGCAATTTCTTCAATGGAGGAACTGTTTTCTTGGTTGGTAACTTAATAAAAAAATAACTAAAGAATAAGCAGTACAAATGTCAGCAGTGTCTGTAGCCTGTTAGATCTGATTCAATGGGATAGATTCTGATTGAATTCCTGTTGGATGTAAACCCGAAATAAATTCCATGATGCCATCACACTTCTTCTGCTGGCTGTTCCCAGACCTGTAAAAAGTCCTTTTGCTTTCTTCCCAACACTGTCAGGGGAAATCCCACATCACTGATGGAAGCCTTTTGGTTGCTCCACGAACCCAACACAATAGTTTATATGAAATGAGTAAGTGGTCACAGCTCCCACCACTGAAATACAGGGATGCAGGACTTCCCACACCACTTCTCTCTCCAAGTCTGATTTGGGATCCACCACACAAGGAAATTCTGCCAGATTAGTACCCTTTGAGATGAATGAAATAAGGGCAGTGCAAAATTTGTCTCTCTGTAGCAAAGCAGTGGGTTTGTTTCTAAAACTGCCCCACAGATCAGATGTCTTTCACAGAGGGCATTTGTTCCAGAGCAGTATTTCCTAGCAGCAAAGAAACAAAATCAAGATGATCGATAACAGGCTCTATTTGCCTTTCTATCTATTTGACTTACTCTCCCTAGAAAGAGGCCTAGTTTGGGGCAATTCAGGTTAAGTGACACAGATTAAAAATCACTGATATATCCTACCATATTGCATTAGGTTTAGGATCACTTTTCTTCAGTATTTGAGCTACTGTTCATTTACTAGTAGACTTATTTCAAGTCAATATGCTGCAATTTAACCTGAAGATAGTGGTCAATGGAATTGTTCTATCCCTGGTTTCCCTTTTGCCCTGGTACTGTGGTGCATGGTCTCTGCTGTCTGTTCTGCTTGGCCACACCATCATCCCCAGAGTGAGACATCTCAGTGGCACCAGCTGTCAGCTGGTCCATGTGAGTACCAGGGGGACAGAGTGCCACAGGATCCTGTTCTCCTTCTATCTGAGGGGCAAATCAGGATCCTGTTCTCCTTCTATCTGAGGGGCAAATCAACTTGTTAGATGACAGTCATAATTCCAGTCTGGTCTTCAGGCCAGAATTTTCCCTGCCATTCAGCTCCTGTCACTGATTTTCAGCAACTTTTGCAAGGGGATTTAACTTTGCATATGATTAAATGGGTAAGATCTTGGACTCTCCCTCTTCCTTAGATCTTTTATGTCTTCTTTGCAAGTCACAGGGAGAGCAGAGTTGAAATAGCAAATTGACATCTGCCACAGTCACGTGGAGCCCATCTATATTTAGACTGATGTCTGTATCGGCTACACTCATCAGGACCATCTTCAGTCAAAAGGACTGTAATTGCAGCACTCAAACCAGTCTTGCTTTCCTGCTGGATTGAATTGGGAGTTGCATCACAGAACTTGCCTGGTGGAATAAAGCATAGTATCTGCTTCCCACTGCTCAAGTGGGGCTTCCAGTCAAGTTTAAGCCTGGTTGGAACTATGTTAGTTTTCGAGGTGTATCCACAAACAGCTCCCTGGCTTGTGCACATGAAGACTGCTTCTGTCCATCTTATAGCTACACCTATGTTGTAATGCAAACTTGATACAGTGTCTTTGCTTTTCTTCAATAGTTGTGAACAGGCTTTTGGCACAAGAGTGTTTCCTCAATTCATGCAAACGTTTTTGGTTAAGAAACTTCTGAGTATGGAAGACATTAAGGCTTTTAAAGTCTTTTTTTCTTGTTATGTCTTAACCTAGTTACTTGCTTAAAATTTAGTGAAAAAAGCCAAACTTGAGTACAAACAAACATCTGAAGGTGCGTCCCAAACTGAGACAACTTCAATAGCAAAGCTCTGGATAGGCTGAGGTAGCCAGCGAGGGCTTTGGGCACCTGAAACCGAAACACATTTAAAATGGCCTAAGCATGGCAATGTTGGGTTCAAAGGCATCCTCTGGAAGTGTTTGTTTGCTAATTGAATGTGAATGGGTTCACCTTTGCGCTGCCCTGTGGTGGGGGTGCTGGCACCGCAGCGCTGACCGAACCCGGGTGTGGTGCAGCTCCTCGTTGGCTTGAGGGAGCACGGGCACCACGACTGCCCCGGCACAGCGGCGTGGACAAGGCTCTCGGGAACTGATCTGTTCGCACTCGGGTTGTATTGCCTGCAGCCTCCTTTGGACCGGAGCCTGAAGTGCCCTTCGTGTGCTCCCTGAAGGGACCAGTGCCCTCACGGGAAGGTGTCTTGCCGGCTGTGGTGCAGGTATATCTAATGTACGGCTCAAAAAGGCCGGTGCTTTGCCCTGGTTGTGCTGTGCTGCTCCTGGAGCCGCTCCCGGCCCTGTGTTCGTGCGTGCGGAGTGTTGTCCGAACACAGAGGGAGTGTGTGCCTGCTGTCCCTGCGTGTTTAACCACAGGGGACAGTGTTGTCTCAGACCTAGACACAGGGAGGCTTGTGTAATGCTCCTGCCTGTTCCAGCGATGCAGAAAGCAAAGTAAAATGTCCTTGGTAGGAGATTATGATACTCTGAGGAAAGGATTTGAGGTTTTCTCACTTGTTGGTGGTCAGTGACGCAGAGCCCTCTAGGGAGTCATCAACTGACAGGAAATGCTCACTCACTTCTGCAGAGAAAACGAATGAGAGGGAGGTTTTGTATTCCTGGTTTGGTTTATGGGTTTTTTTATTTTAATAAGATGGCCTGTGCCAGAGAAACTAAACTAAACTTTTTTTCCATTCCTAATTTCTCAATGTGATATAAATACCATCCCACAATTTAGCACTGTTAATTAATATGTACTTTCCATTACCTTCCTTTTGGAGAGCTCATTATTTTGAGGAATGTAAGTCTTCATTCAAACATTTCATTTTGTAGCAGGAGAAAGAGGCGCAGAACTACTTTAACTGGATTGTGTAACAATGACTGTGATAATAATTGTCTGGGAGAATTATATGGAGGTAACAAAAGGACTCAAAAAATGAGTACATTACAAAGATTCTTTTGTGACTGAAAAATACTGATTTCCTTAAAAGAGAGAGAAGTAGGAGTTGAGTGGTTTTGTAGGAAAATGCAAAGATTACACTGAAGTTTGTCTTGGCACAGGGAAGAGCTTTTCTTAGGATTGGTGGAGGAAGGCTTCCACTCTACTCCCTTGTTTCCACAGCACACGTTCCTTGTCCTGCCTTACCAGCAGTGAGATGCTGGGCTGGTCAGCCTGCCCTGGGCTCTGACAATTGTGCCACCACTGAGTGCTCATCAAGTGGAGCAGCTCTGTGACTGTGGGTGCTGTGCCAGGGTGATTTGTCTGTGCACAGGCAGCTTGTGCCCAGTTCATTTCAACAGTTGGGGCTTTCTGCCAGTCCTTTGGGATCCAGTTGTGCACACAGGGTGGTCCAGAGGAGGCTGGGGGATGTATGGGCTCAATAAATGGGAGATGGAGAGGAAAGCAGGGAGAGAGACAAGGGTAACTAGTTATTCTGGACACTCATCACCATGACAGCTGCCTATTATTAGATCTGTCTTATACACACTTATTTCCACAGTTTGCAGGGGGCTGGTCTACTAGGTAAAAATGCTTTTCTGCCCCTTTTAAAAATGTCACAGACTCTTACTGGACCCACTTGACAAGTGGGTTCAAGCTTGCTAGTTTTTTCTTAACTCTAACTTATAATCATGAGAAGTCTCTTTTTCTTATCATTTATTTCTGCTGAAAGGTTGCACTTGCTGTCACCATTTGGAATGCTGTGTGTACTGAACACTGTGTTCAGAAATTCTTATTTTTGTCATGAAAGTACAGCTGTATCTTAAGGGTGGTACAGAATTAGAACAAGGTATAATGAAGCACTTTAGGTTGCTAATACATGTTACACTCGGCAGCACATTGGCATGTGGAAATGTGCAACTTTACACATTTGGAGAAAAGAAACAAACAAGGAAGAGATTGAAGTTCTTTTAGTGCTAGCAAGGGGCATGTCATCTTCAATGTAATGAGTAATTTCTTCCTGTAGCTGGTGACTCCCCAGATAACACTAGCCATGGAAAGGTGGTCAATGTTGGGCCCTTCAGAAGGCTTGGAATGTGTGTGGCGGGGTGGAATCTGCTTTGAAAAGCAGTTTGTTTTTCAGACGTGGTAGTGGTTGAATGGATCACTTTCTGACCTGTCCAGACACAACCAGGAGTGCTGTTGCTGCTGTAGGAAAGGTTGGTGGGGGAGGAAATGGGGGATGTGAAGGGAAGCAGGAGAAGAAGCAGAGCATGGGAGTCGCAGGGAAGGCCCTCTGTGGTGGAGGGGGCTCTCTGATGTGAAGTGTGGCTGTTCCTCATTTTTGCAGGCCCAGTACAAAGTGGAGTTTGCAGCCTTTTAGATGCAATGCTGGGTTACATAAGTGTTGGGAGAGCTGTGAAGTCTCTGAATCAAATCCACCACAGTCAGCAAGTGGAGGACCTCCTGAAGGTTAACAGGAAACTCTGAGTAGAGGGTCTGTTCTTGAGTCGTGCTCTTGCCTAAGACCCGGGTGTCTCAGGCAGCATTAAGGACCCTTCAGACGTCAGTTTGGAAGTGTCCCCCTCAGGCAGACAGCAGTAGTTTTGTGTTTGTGAAACTGAGAAATCTTAACCTTAGTCTCACTTTGACTCCTAAGTTTGTAACTCATGTGAAAATCATGCAGTCCTGGAACGGGAGCGAGTGGTGGTCCCGCACACCCAGGCTGGCTGGTCTCAGGAGCTCTGGGGGACAAAGTCAGTGGGAGCCCTCCCGGTCCCCAGGGGCTGCCGGCAGTGACTGAGGGGTCTCGGGGGTGCTTGTGCAGCGCCGTTCAGAGAGCACAGAGCACAGCCGCTTTGCCAGGGCTGCCTGCTCAGCTCGGCAGATGCTCCTTCCTTAACCCTTGCGCTCTCTCCCTGCCCCCCAGACAGACCCTTTCCCCAGTCAAAGCCGGTTTTCCCCAGCCAGTCACTAAATCAGTCGGATGTGTCTCCCTTCCCCCACCTGACACGGTGACGAGGAGTGCCTGCTGATCAGCCCTTTCATGTGATCTCTCCCGGTTGCTGCTTCGCCTATTAAAAAAAAAAAGAAAACACCCCCAGACCCAGCCGTCCCCCGGCTGCCCCCGCGTTCCCGGCCGACTGGGGTGGACCGGCCGCGGTGGGGACCCAGGGATGGAAGGGTGGGTGTTGTACGATATTCCTGCGGACCAGGAGGAGGTGGAGCTTGCTTTTCTTGGCTTTCTTTGAGTCGCAGCAGTCCTGAACGAGCCCAGGTCTGCGGTGTCAACGTGTAAACGGGGGCTGAACTTGGATGCGCTTTGCCGGCCCCGGGTGTAGAACAAAGGCCCTGGGAGCCGCGGCCGTGGTCCCCCAGCAGGACAGGGAGAGATGCCGGAGCATCCCTCCCCTTCCTCCGGCCGCATCCCCGGCTGGCTGGACATGCCGGCGTCCTTCCTCCTCCCCTGACCCCGCTAAAACACACCGCTTTAATGTGAAAGAAGACGAGGTCTTGGGAAAGTCAAAAGCATCTGGGGAAGGAAACAGGTTGGACATGTAAAGAGAAGAAGAGTTCAAGAGTTTCACCAGTGAGCCATGAAATGAAAAGTAACAGCTGATGTACTGAAGGGAAGGAGGGAGAGTCATCAGCGGGAGCTATGGATTCAAGGTTAACGGCGGGGGGGAACGGGAACTGGAACTTAAAGTAATTACCCAGGGAGAGGAGAGCGCGAAAGAGAGAGATCCGGGCTATTGCCTTGTGCTGCAATCGCTGGGAAAAAGTCGCCAGGAAAACTCCTGGCAAACATTAGCAAAAGCCTTTGCGTAGCCCGGAGCCAGTGCCCCTCTCCTTCTAGAAGCACGAGGCTGAGCACCTGATTTCCTTTAAAAACAAAAATCCCAGAGGGCTTCCAAGAATTTGCATTTCCTTACCCCCACAGTTGCTTGCCCAGGAGGCTGACAGGAAGCAATCGCTTCGCTTTATTTTCTAGCTAGAGGGGGGGAAAAAACCCCAGAAATAAAGAGCTGACAAGTGGTAATAGTGGTGTAGAGGGTAATCGTGCAACTGGGCGTAGGTTAAAAATACCAACAATACCGGAGAAAGAACACCCCCTTAAGTGTTCGTTTAGAAATATTTAAATGAATGTGTTAGAAGCTGACAGTTTTGTTGTCCTGGTGGGATGCGAAGTTGAATGAAATCAAATCCAAGGGAGGATTTTTCCTGCTACCGTTTAAATTAAAGACCTGTTATATACAAGCACGAAGCGGGGCAGAAGTTTTCCAGCTTGGCAGCCCGAGGCTGAGGAGCCGCAATTCCTGTTGCCCTGACGCGCTGGGCGGGGTGACACGTTCCGAGCCCCGTCCCAGTTCATCCCACGGCTTGTGCGGACCAGGCTTTCCCACGAAGTTGGCCAAAGCCCAAGAACAATGAAACCAAGGTGATTTGCGGGAGCGAGCCCTGCTGCGGGCTCCTCTCTCCCTCCCCACCCTCCCCCTTGCCGCGATGCTCTTGGCCAGTTGCCCTTGGCCGGTTGCCCCGCACAGGTACCCTGGGGAGGGTCCCCCTCCCCGCAGCCCCCGCTCTCCTTTGTTCTACGGCAGCAGCCGCTGGACTACATCTCCCAGCAGGCTGCACGGGGAAGAGGGGGAGAGAGGCTTTTCCACCCTTTTTCCTCCCCCAGCACATTCCTCCTCTGCGAGAGGAAAAAAAAAAAACATACTCACTTTGCTGACACATCATGTGCTTTGAGTAGACAAGAGGGGCAGGGCTGCGAGAAGCCGATCACGGGAAATAAGGAACAACTTGCTGCCTCCAAAATCAAACTCTGGAGATGTCAAAGAAAAAAAGGAAAGAAAAAAGGCAAAAAGAGAGGCTAGGGGGAAGCCAGCAGTTAAATCCTGAAGTAGGAAGGACGTGGCTTTGAGCTTTGGCTTGGAAATCTTAATAAATACATAGAGGAGCGATTTTCTCTTTTGTGCAGGGCCGAACAAGATCGCTGCCAGTCTCTCCAGATACGTAACTTATGCAACTGTTTCTCCATCACAAAGTGAAGCACACGCATGTCTTGCATAATGTTGTTTGCCATCATACAAATGTTTCTTTTCTGGCCCCTGTAGAGCCTACAGATTGCTTTGCTGATCTTCTACATCAGATGGCTTTATCCTTCTGGTACTGCATATATGCAGATCCGAGGTCTGTGTAAATATGTATAAACAAAATGCATATTTTGTAACAGGTTTATTTTTAGTCCCTGTGTTTTTGCGCTTGGGAGAAAGAAGTTTAATTGCTGTCGTTGGTGTAAAAGTGGTTAGTGATGACAGTGGGAGCTGAAACCTTAGCAAGGCTTTTGAAAACACCCCCGTTAGAACTGCTGTAAGTGGTCTCCCCATAAACACTGTGGTCTCGGTTATACCTTTGACTTCAGTAAAGCCGTGATAGTTTAAATGAGGAGTTGTGTAGCAGTTGTCTGTGTGAGACAGGGGGGTTTGACTAATATACAGGATGGAATTTTAGTTTAAATTCTGAGTTGGAATAACTTCTCTGGCTTGTTTGGCAGAGCACATTGTTATTGTTCTGCTGCAGATTTCATCACAATATTTTGTCCTTAGTGTCCCAGGATACCTTGCCATGATTATTTTATTCTAAAGATCTTTACATATATATATATTAAAAAATATTCACCTGTGCTGCTGATGGTATGACCACTCTGGAGGGAGTAGTTTTAAATCTATGGTTTTTGCATTAATGTATTCTGTTTGCTTCCGAATTGTAACAAATACAATAGTCCAAGCTGTTCCACTCCATTATATCACCACGTTTTTCTCTGAAGTCTGGGCTTCAACTTTACTGAGGATTGCTAAAATCTGCTAACAATCAGTGCTGTTTTCACTGAAATTAAAATTGCTATCATCGTGGTGGTTTTATATCAACCAAGTAGGGGGCTTAGATGGTTGTTGTGGGTTTTTTACACGTGGTATAACAGGGTTTTGAGGCAGGTTTGTGACTTCAAGCCCCAGCCAGGAGAAGGAGCTGATAAGGAGACACTAAGTCTCAGGCCCTTTGGGGTCACGTTTTCTTCCCAGATCCCCTTTGTTCCTAAGAACAAGTGCCCATTTTCCCTTAACAGCATGTTGCTACCTCCTTCCTTTTCCAAACACCTCCTGGTGCCTTCCACTGAGTGGTGGAGAAGAGATGGCAGGTTCTGTCAGTCCTCACCTTTCTACCTGTTTCAGTGAAGAAATAGCTGGGCTTCCTGTTTTCTGTTTGAATTCCAAGCTCTAGTGTGTTTTTTGTGTGTGCTCAGAGTTGTGTGGCTGAATTGTCGCATCAGTTGCAGTCTGGTTGTCTGAACAAAGCTCTGCCTGGTTTGCTGGAATGGTGGCCTTCTATATTACATTTTTTAGTCCATCTTGAGGCTGGCAATTAGATACACACTTGCTCTAGGACAGGCTCAGTCACTACTTTAGCTCTGGGATAAGAACTATGGATTAGAGCTGAATGAAGGATATTTTTTCACATTGCAAAATGTTGAAGGTGTCCTTGCCCATGGCAGGGGGGTTTGACTAGATAACCTTTAAAGGTTCCTTCCAACCTAATCATACTATGATTCTCTGTTCAGATAGTCAAGTCCCTTCAGATTAAGTATAAGGAAGGACAACACATTTTCTAAACCATTTGTTGATCCATGTGAACTTACTTCTGTAATTGTTTCATTTCCCAAAGCTGAGTGCAGAATCAAGTAGAAGTGGAGTTTTTTCACTGCAGCATTTGGTACTGCAAGAATTAGGTAAACTTGCTTTAAATGTTTTTGGTTTTTTTTTTTTTTTCTTGTGGCCTCCTGTTTAACCCTTTTGCTACATATGATTTTTCTGCAGCTGTTCATTCTATATACCCATGTCCTCTCAGGACAGCCATCCCACATTTTTGCTCACTGACTTCTCCTGAACTCGGGGAAAATGTGTTTGTAATATGATGTTGGGCTCAAATGTAAACTTGTTCCCTTAAAACATGTGGCTAATGAAAACATGGCTGCTCTTACCCTGCCCTTGCTGAACTTCTCTTGTTCTGCAATCATTTTATTAATAATTTGTCATTGTGTAGAATTACAGAATCACAGATGGTTTGGAAAGCACATTAAAGCTCATCCAGTCCCACTGCCTGCCACAGGCAGGGACACCTTCCACTATCCCAGGTTGCTCCAAGCCCCCTCCTGGTTCAGCCTGGCCTTGGACACTTCCAGGGGTGGAGCAGCCACAGCTTCTGCATATCACCGACATTGTAACAGATCAACACAAGCTGAGAAATAGAAGAGAAGGGTAGAGACTTAGGGGCTCACTTCCAGTCCTGTTAAACTTGTTGGCTTGTTGAACTTGGTTGCTGCAAAGTAATCCAAAAGGGAATTATCACTGAGGGAAAGCGAGGATGGGAAGTTACTGGCCCAGCCCTTTAATAAGATCACATTATTTTCATGATGCTTTTTTACACTGTATATTTGCAACTGGAAATTGGAAGGAAAACCTTCAGGAACAGAAGCCAGCTAGTACAGGAGAGACCTCTCCAAGTCACATCATTTAGGTCCAAGTTATTTTTCACCATTTTTCTCCTTTAACTTTTGCAATTGTGTATTTCCCCAGCAATGCAAATCAGCCAAGGGTGACGTGGAGTGTGGGGACCAGAGGACACACACAGACATTCTGACAGCAAACCCAGGATTGCTGAGCCAGGGCCCTCCAACGTCATGAGTCAGCTTGTTCCTACCCAGTCATGAGACTGAATAAAAAAATCATGAGCTGTTCAAAGGAAATTTGGGCTTCCTTTGCTCGCTTTCTGGTTCTGGTCGCCCTGTGCATGGGATATGTTTGCAAGTTTTTCCCAATGAATAAAAGGACTAGAAGGGGATTTAAGTCTTTAAAAAAGGGCATTTTGGAAAAGCAAGTCAAACACAATGCTTTCAAGAATGGACAAATCTGTAAAAAAGGTTTCTGCAGAGACAAAGAGTAAAACAGGCATTACAGAACATAGTAGGATGAGCTGTTTGGCATCCTTATACAACTCACCTAGTATTTAACTGGGACAAGGACAAGGGAGGTTGACATGTAGCCCAGAAAAAGACAGGGAAAGCATATAGGCTGGGAATTGTGTTGATAAGAGGAAGTATTGGGACGTCAGTGGCCTTTTTGGATAACTTGCATGAACTGCAGCTTGGAGATGGACATCCATTTTCAGGCTGTGTCGTTCAATGTGCTTGGTCTCGCCTTGGTAGTGTGGCCATGGCTGGGGACAGGATCTCCTGTGAGTTCTTCTGTGTTCAGCAGGGAGGAGAAGGAGCACCAGCTTTTGGGGGAGAACTCCTGAGTGAGGTGAGAGCACTTTAATGCTCTACCAGAACAGTGGTGGTCAGGAGAGAGCCTCATTCACTCAAGGGTTTAATCTGTTCTTTTCTGATGCTCTATGTTTTGCAGCCTTTGCACATCTTTTGTTGTACTTATGCTTAGTGCAGAGAGGACTATTTAAGGAACCTCAGTATGTTTATTTAAAGGAGAGAAAAAAACCCTGAGAATGCAGAATGTACCTTTGAATAGTCTTTGGAGCTGTTCCTCATGATTACGTGTTAAGACACAACCAATAATTGCATCGAATATGGGGACTTTGTCATAACTTTTATTTATTTAATTTAATTTCATTTTTTTAACCTCAGCTTGTGCAGCTCCCAGCACAGTTGTCATACCAGGGAGCCTATGTGTGTGCTGCTGCAATAGTAGGAGATAATTAGTATCCCCTGCTGCAGAGAATGAGTGCATGGGCTGCATGAACAATATCCTGTTGCTCAGCACTTCTCATTTGACTTTCTCAGACCCCCTATTTTGAAGATGATATTCCCACAGCCTCGATGTGGTGCTGTGCAGTGTTGCTTTCCAGTGATATTAACAGGGATGGTATTGATCTCAATATATTCCCAGAGTGGTCCTTGGAGCAAAATTTGTTGAACGAGTGTTATTTACAAATTCACCCCAATGTACAAAAGAAATTCAATTCTTTTTTCAAAGCAGAGTGATAAAAGGATTCTAGGGGCTGGAGCAGCCTTGCAAGACAGCAAGACTGGAAGTGGAGGACAACAGCAGCAACAACAAAATTGAAAAAGAGTGGGGAGGAAGAGAGAAAAGAAATACAATATCTAGGAGGTTTCTGTAATTAAAACCAGATTAAATATTTGTACTTTGCAAATGATACAAATGGATATAGTTTTAAGAAGCCATTACTGGTCTTCCACTATGGGAGTTCAATGTATTTTCCGCCCTAGGGCTTTGTTGAGCAGAAATGTTAAGCGGGGTTTCTGTGTGCAGGAGTGTGCTGAATACAGGGAAATAAGCTGCTTCATCTTTTCATCCCATTCAGCAGAAATTGGACTGTCCCATGAAAACGTTTCTTGGTACTGCTGGGGCTTTTTGCACAGAGCCAAAGAGAGGTGAAGGCTTCATTGTAATGTTCCTGCTCCCTGCTGGGTCACTGTCTGTTCATTGCACTACAAAGCCCTGTTGCTTTCTAGCGCAGAAATTAATTTAATATTTTCATTTGAAGTGAAAGTGGCTTTAGGTGAAATCCCTGCCAGTTTATGGGGGAACAAAACCTTGGGAATACATGTGCAAGGCACTTTGTGTAAGAGCAAAATGTGTCATTAGGCAGGTGAGTCACCTGGGATGGAGCCAAGGTGACAGGTGTCAGTGCTGCTTCTACACTGAGCACGAGGAGATGACTGAGAGCAGAAAGTTTGTGGCCTCTGCTGGAGCCAGGCCCGGTTTTTAGGGTAGTAGGACAAACACCAAATTTCTCCCATGATGACTGATTTGGTCGAGGGAAGACATCAATGGCACAGGTACCTCTTCATAACACTGGGGTTGAACTGTGGGCTTAGGCTCATAGCTGCATATTCTCTCCTACCTTTCTATACTAGAAAGCTTAAATACAGGGTTTTCCAAACTGCCAGAGAGATTTGAATTCATAACTCTGGTTGGAAAGAGAAGTCTCCTTGGCAGCTTGGGAAACCTCAGGCCTAGCACAAGATGTTTTTGCATTGCTGTGCTTTTCGGCCAGGTTTGTGTATCAATGTGCCCAAGCTTTCTCAGGTGCCACTGGGAGCTGAACCTGTTCAAAAAGCATTTTGTAGAAGCAGTTGGCTCATTACCTCCTGCCCAAAAATCAGGTCAAGGCACACTCTGGAGAGTGATGCTGGAAGGTCTGGGCTGCTCGTTTCTGAGGGAGGAGACAGATAGAAGAGAACTTGCTATGAACTTCAGTATCATGTTAAATTCTTCATTAACATAAAATGTCTGGAAGTAGGTGACATTCAGCAGAGATTCTTTTCTCCAAGGAGAGGAGCAGCCCAGTCCCAAGGACTCAGTGGGACTCAAGTGTAAATGCACATATCCTGGAAGGGATGAATCCAGTCACAAATCCAAGTGACCGAGTCACTTGGAGGATGTGAATTTCTTTTCTAAACCTTTTGCTCTTTGACACAATGTTGTGCTGTACTACCTATATACCCCAGTTGTTATGCTTCTAGCCTAAATAAAAAAAAAGAGAAAGAAAAGCTAGGGAGTTTGTCTACTCTGTTTTCAGGTGTGTAACTTCACACATCTCAAAGTGACTTGATTCTCCAGAAAAAAACCCAGTGATAGCACCTTTTCTGGCATGAGAAGAGAAACACACAGATTTTGCTGATGAAATTTTAAAATATTCCTTGAGCCTCAAGGTCATGGGAGGGATTTTCGGAAGTGTTCAGCATTATTATACCTCATTTGAATTTTACTCCTCACTTGAGAGTTAGTGATGTTAGGCCAGTGTGAGGGCTTTAGGAAATCACACTGCATTGGTTGAGATCTCATGGGCAGTGATTATCCTGCAGTGATACCACATGTGTGATTCAGGGCTGTGTTACACTCCTCCTTGGAGTAAGGTGCTACATGTTCTATTTGCACTGTGCAACCCCTTGACATGGTAGAAGCCTTTTCCAGAAAGGACCATTTTCTTGAGCAGCTTTGCTCAAATGTTCAGGACTGGCTGCTCTGTCATATGGGCACAGTTATTAGCACTTGTGTGCTCACAGCATTACACTTTGTATGATCACTTACATGCATGTAAAGGTCTATTTAGAGAGATTCAAAATTTTTTTTTTCAAAACAAAAAGAATCAGTTGAGAACTTTGTTTTAACTCCTTGCATTGATGTATGGATTTTTCAGTCCTTGTACCTGTGGGTATGAGAGAGCTGTGGAAAATCGGGGACATATAGGAGAGAGATGGAAGGACAGGATGAAAGGTAGAAGAGGGAAATGCTTAGAATGGGAGAACAAGGGATATTATTGTAACTGGAGAAATGCTCAGAGCTGATAATGGAAAAGAAAACCATTTAATTGCAAACAATGGACTTGAGATGGCAAGAGGAGCTGCTATCTCAAGGCGAGAGCCAGACTTTAAGGCTATATAGGCACCTAACATGAAAAAAAAAAGCTTTATAGGATGAGTCAGATCTCTAAAGGTGTTTGGGATCCAAGTTTGTGAGGTATAAATACCCTTACAAATTTCGTCTCAAGGCTCTCAAACCTTCAGTGTTGAGGAAGTCTGTGTTCCAGAACTGGGATGTAGCTGATGCGAATGGATGTAGAATGACACAAAAGTCCCACGAGTCAAATCCTGAATGCCTCACTAGAGCACAGAGAAGGAAATTAGCCCTTATAGTGATAGGACAAGAACTGCAGAAAACAATCAAGACACTGTACTGTAAATGCCAGTTTTGTAGAGTAAGTTTTAGAGACAGGCAGAAGAGTATTGCTGCCTCTTGACTGTACTATAAAATCACTGTGTACCTGCTTTTAAATTATGGCAGCACCCTAGAACAGCATCCTGGCTCCTGTTAGAGAGAGAGTGCAACTTCTACAGGTTTCGGTGTGATCCTCCTCTTACAGAGAAAGCCAGGAGGGTGTTTATATCTCTCTGGAGCCTTCAAGTTAGGAAGGATCTTGTGCTTGTCCTGACTTGATACTAAGAGTGTTTGTGAATTCAGCATTTGTGAATCATTTTGGTGGATGTAGAAGAAGTAAAACAAGTAGATAAACACATTTCAAGTTGTGTTTTATGTTTGGAACTATTACAAAGTGTCTGCTCTTTCTTTTATCCCACTCACCCAGATGAATGTGACTGGAAATCTAAAATCAGTTCTCCTTTTGCTGTTCAAGCATTCAGTGGGAAATGTGGGTTTATGATGATTTAACAGCAGAAGCAACAGGTAGTGAGGCATGAGGTTAAGTCTGTTGTAATTGGATAACTAGAAATAGGAGTTGTGTGTGGCCAAGTGAAACACAGGATAGGACAGCCAAGCATCAACAGAAGGAATTGTGTAAGGAAGGAGAGCTGGTAGTAGATGTAATTTATGGTATTTTAATGTGATACATCGGCCATATCATCAGAGAGGTGATAGTACAATGGTCCAGAAAAGATCTTAAGAGGTCATCTGGCCTCTCCCATTCCTCTAAAGGAGTATTGATTGGTTGTTTAGCCTCTTTATAGAGATCTCCAATATAAGGGATTCCAGCATCTCTCAAGGAAATGTGCCCCAGCATTACCTACTTTTGCCTTAGATATGTTTTTTTTGTAGTACTTAGTCTGGATCTGCCTCTCTGCAATGTAAATTTAACCTTTCCTGTTCTCTTCCCTTACATGTGAAGAACTGGTTATTTCCTTCCTCTTTTTATCTGTTCAAACACTGTACACATGTCTCTCCTCAGTCCTCCTGCTGTAGCTCCCAAGCCTTAACTAACTTTCTTTGCAGATCAAACATTCTCCAGACCTCTAACTATTGCTAATGTCCTCTGCCTTCTCTCTAATTGAGCCACGTGTTTCTTGAGATGGACAAGACTTTGATAGTGCTGAGCAGAGTGATCATTTCATCTATCTTAATGACTCTCAGTCTTTTTTTTGCTACAGTCTGTTGTTTGGTCTATTATAAACTTCAACCCTTTTCCTGCAGAACCACTAAGCAGTTGGTTTCCATCCTCATATTTGTGAAATTGGTTATATCTGCATAAGCTTCATGTCTAACACTTGGTCATATGGAATTGCAAATTCCTTTTTCAGACCATTTCTCCAGTTGGTCACAGTCCTTCTGAACTCTCATCCTATCCTTTAACACATGTACTGCCCTCCAAACTTCAAATTATCCTCCAGACTTGATATTCTCCATTACATCACGCAGGTCATAAATGACAACAGTCATAATCAATAGTATGAAAAATCTGGCAAGAAGCTGGTTTGCTGTTTCTCTTCCATTCTGCCTTGGAGGAATAAGTGTTGTTTGCAGTTAAATATTTTCTAGCAGGATGAGGAAGAGTAGGAGAAATGATTTGTCTGCGTGGCCAGATCAGCAGACGGCCAGACCCCCACTGGAGTTGTGCTGAAGTGTCTTGTGCCTCATTGACAGACACCTGGTGCTGCCGTATCATTGTGCTTCCAGTACGATCCCAGGAAGCAGGAGCACACTGGATAAAGTACAGGAGTTGAGCAGCAGCTGGAGAGAATTGAAACCGTGCTAAAAACCCCTAAACAAAGATGACAGCAAGATGAGGAAGAAAGCTGCACACAAGGAATAATGGCTTAAGGAATTCCTGTTAAGAGGGGTTGCCAAAGTTCAGCAGAGGTCTTTGTCATGGTTGAGAGGGTAAGCTCTCTTTTCCCATGCCCAATCTCCAAAGGAATTGCAGTGCAGCCTCGCGTTGTTCTTGTCTAACAATGCGTCATTAATAGCTGGGTCCTCCCAGCTTTCAAATGCATGGGGCAGAAATGATCCAAGGAGAGTAAGTTCTGCTCCTGTGACCTGGATTTTACTCAAGTAAAAGAAGGGAAAGGACATAAGTCTTCTTGCAACTGTGTGTGAGGGCTACCTTACGAACCTGTGGTGAATGACTGATTTGCAGCTCTGGTAAAGGAGTTGTGGGAATATGGGCACTGCAGGTAATGAGACAGTGAGGATGTCAAAGGCTTAGAAATGAACCCTGAGGATCAGATCTTTAGATAAATGTTGCTGCCTCGTGCATATCTTAGACATCAGGTTTTTTCTGTTCTTCATATCTCTTCTCTCTGATAATCACAGGAAACTAATGAATTTCCTGATTCACTTTGCCTCTCCCAAAGGTTTTTGAGCCAGGAGTGAGAGCTGGCTACATCTCTCAATCTTGCCAAGATAACTGTTGTCTCTAGTCTCCAGTTAAATTGATTTTGGGAAGAGGACAAAATTCCTTCCATAAAATAATTCCTGTTCTCTAAAGCATCTTCTCAATTAAGATGGAGAGATGATCTTAAAAGGGGAAGGAATGTATTGCAGGATGGAGGTGTCCAGAAAATACAGGACAAACTACACATCTCGGATGGATTGTCCAGCCTTAAGCCTCTCAATGAGGCTTCCAGCTCTTCTGGTTTTCTTCTTTTCCTGCTGGATCTGAAGTTTAATTATCAGTGGCTCCCAGCTGCAGAAGGAGTCCCTTTTCTTGCAGGAAGGGTGACAGTGGCTTGCACAAAGAAAAAGCTCTGTGCTGTGTTGCTTTTCACTTCAAGTGCCTCCCCAGGGCAGCCTGTGCAGAGCAGCTGCTCCCTTCTTGCTCGGCTCCCTGTGATCTTATCTTCAGGTACTTTCCCTTGCCAGGTTGGGAAGAGGATTCCAAGCGCAAGGAATTTGCCAGAAAGCCATTAATTGCCTTTACAAATCACTGTCCAGTACTTGATTCCTCCATATCTTTGTAGTACTTCCTTTACGAAGGGGAGAGAGAACATTACACAGGGGTGTGTGGGGATGTGGATTTTTCAAATTGATTGCAATGAAAGATAACATTACCAAAAAGAACTAAGTGTAACTTTGCAAGTCTTGTCCTAAATCAGTTACCATCTCTAATAAGGGAGGAGTATTATCAGCTCTTGTGGGGCCTTGAAGTGTGAGATTGGTGTTGGATTCCTGGCTGCCTGTAATTAGATGCATTAGAAGAAAAACCTTTAGCGTGTCTTGTGTTGTTGATATAAGGATTGGTCCTGAGTCTGTGTGCAGCAAATACTGTTACAAAAAGTGTTGTTTATTGGTCTTCTATTAATGCTGTACAGTGTGTTTTTAGGTAATCCCATCAGGTAGGTCGGTCTGTCCATACATTTCTGCGATAACTTTTTGCAGAAAAAGCTTCTGGTTTAGAGATGTTTGAGCCCATAAGTAACTTTATTAGCGAGGACAGTGAAAGTGATTCACATGCATAAAGCTTTTCATGAGTAGAGTGTAAAATTGGCTGTTGGTCCTTACTCATCCAAACTATCTCCTACAAAAACCCACCAAACTTTCAGGAACAGAGGTGCTCTGTATTTCCCTGCAGAACACCCCCCTTTCCTCAGCACAGGCAGAATAGCTTTGTGTGTAAAAGTCCCCATCCAGTCTCTCAATGGGATCTCCACCGGGAGAAAGGAGGAGGTGCAGTTTCTTCTGGAGGACTTCTGAAGTCTCACAGCTTTTAAGAGCAAGGATGAGCTTTCCAGGGGTCAAGGAAAAATGTGTCCAACCACATGGCATGTCACGTTTTGTACAACCCTAAATTACCATGCTTAAGCTGACACCTCTGCGATGCTGCCGGCCATCCTGCTTGCTCTCCCCCCCACTTTGCCTTTCCCAGCTAACCTGTGAGTGTTCCTCATGCAGAGGAGGAGTTGGAAGGGAAGCCCACTGAGCTCGTGTCCCTCCAGCAAGCAGGATGACTTTTATCACCATAATCCTCAAGCAAATTGCATAAAGCTCTTAACATTTTCATAGGTGGCTGCATAATGCTATTGCATAAATGTATTTGACAGATTAATGTATTTTACACAACTTCTCTAGAAAACAATATTAGTATCAATAAATGAAAAGCAATGCACTTCATTATGGGTTACAATTTATAATTTATGTTTCTATTAAAATCTATGACCCATCATAGTAGCATTATCTCAAGAGGGAGTGAAAGTAGCTTCTTGCTTTCACCTGTTCAAGCTGTGTGCCAACACTAAACAAATGCTGTAAATGTAGCCAGCTACCTTGACAAATATTAACTCAAACAAAGCTCTTTTAAAACTAATTTATTTCATTGTAGGGTTTATAGAAAATTTAGGCTTTACTCCTTATTTTGGAAAGCTGAGAATATTTCACCATGAATCTTCAATATGATTTTAATGTAAGAAGTTGTATTATGCTTGGACAGAATGAGAAATTTAACCAACACTGGATACATTGTTTTGGACTGTCAGCACGTTTAGTAATAGTTTTAATTACAGCAGAGTTGAGGTAAGTTGGTTTTGGTGTATATTGGTGTCTTTAATTAGTTTTGAGATGAACTTAATTAGTTATTAAAATTGGCATCCAAGCACATCTGGAGCACAGTGGTGTTTTAGATAGTGACTAATGATTTAGGGTGAGCTTCATCTGAGTGTTTTAGTGCAGGTTAAATAAAATAGCAGCGTTCAATCAGCAAGAACGGCAGTATGTATGCACTAAAGTTCTTGTCCCTGGCACTCCGTCAGGACACAGCTTGCCAAAATGTACCCTGAATTCTGACTGTGGTCAGGACGTCCCTGTCCCCCTGTCCCCATTCCTGTCCCTGGATCCGAGGCCCCGCCCCCTCCCCGAGGCCCCGCCCCTCCCTCTGCACTTTGTTGTGGCGCCGCCGGTGGCCGCCGTTCCCGCTCTGCGCACGCGCGGGGCCGCGAGCTCNGTCCGTGTCCCCAGCAAAGAGGCGAAGAACTTGCCGTGCACGCCGAGTACTTGTGTCTGCCGCCCGTCCTGGCCGCGCTGCCTCAGGGGTGTTGCTGTTCGTACCGCCACTCCTCTTTTTTTACGTTTTTTAATTGATTTTTCCTGGCTTTCCTTTCTTTTTTTTTTTTAATTACTTTTTTCAATTATTTTTTTTCTATTTCTCCGCGGAGGGAGGGGTGGCTGGCTGGCGGGTCGGT